>JAQZBX010110324.1:0-10374 GCA_029593785.1 Cabassous unicinctus
AAGATCAATATTATATCATAAGGAAATTATTTTTCAGTTGTAATGAGCTGGACAAATATTAGACATTTTTATTATTACACATCTCACAGGGTCATTGAGATGATCAATTCAGCATATATACAGAAAGCTGATTTGTATACTTTGGGAAAGCATTATAAACTGTTAAATCATAATAAAATATTTGGATGCAGCTGGCTTCATTGTTAGGCCCTAGAGAGCTGGAAAGAAACCTGAATGTCTCTATAATAAAAGCTTAGGTGTATTTCCAAAGGCTCTTCTGAGTCTGGGTTAGAGGTGATCTGTCATGCAGGTATCCAGTGAACAAGTGAAATGTATGCCTTTAAGATATAAATATTGACCCTAATAGCGGGAATCCAGGTAGGTAATAAGTGTATATAGGAATTACATGCACTTCTGATTTTTTATTTATGTAAATACTTTCATCTATTTTTAACATAACAGTGTGTAAAGGTGTATACAATAATTTATGCATTTTAAAGATTTTATTTAATGAAAAACTTAAGAATTATAAAGAAACATAAAAATGGCTACCCTAGAAGAAATGTTAATGAAAAATTAGAGGAAAAAGCACATAAACAATAAGACTAACTGCATCTCTAAGGTGATGAAGATGGACAAAAAACGTCAGAGAAGAATAACTAGAAATTAGGAGGAGATCAATACACCAAAGGACTTAATAATAGAAGCACTGATCGCAAACCATTGATGAGCTAAAAGCAGCTATGATAAAGTTGCAGTGCTGAGCATTGCAACGCAAGTTAAGGGGACAGGCAAACTTACCAAAAGCTGTCATAAAGGAGGGTCCCAGAAAAGTGGCTAGAATGATCAAGTTTATGTGGGGCTGTTGCAATTTCATGATTTTATAGCGGCAGATGTCTTCCAAATCTGATGCCTCACCCTTACAGACTAAGGTGGTATTATGGTCTGTGTCTGCCCTGGGCATCCATTCTGACTGGTTGGTGCCCACCTTGAACTAGGTTTTAAAGCCTTTGGCTAGTACCTCTGCCTGTGCCCAGATAAATGGAACTATTTGCACTTCCCTGTGTGATGGGCAGGACCATTTTTAATGTGGGCTCATTCATTGATATTCCTTTCCCTAATTCACCAAAGAGAAGCCTCTAATTGCCAAATACCATTTCCTGCTTCCTATAAAAGGACATCTTTTTTTTCCTGATTGTGTCTGCGAGTCTAAGTTAATCTACATCATAACGTGCTGCAGGTGGAAAGGAAGAGAAGGAACCAAGCATCTCTAGTGCTGGGTGTGAAGCTATTTTTGTCAAAGGTTTACAGAGTATCTCTGCATAGCTATGGGGTGTGAAAGAAATAAATAGGAGAGGAAATGGGAGTTTAACAAATGTTGCTGGAGACTACACATTTGGATCTATTTTAACGTCTAACCGAGAAATGTGGAGAAAAACAAAATTACTTTAAAATTATATTTGGCTATTACATCAGGCTTCTTAAAATGCACATATCCAATAGTGACACTGTGAGTCACAGGCTGCAAAGGAATTCAGCCAAATAACCTTAGAATGTTCCTCATGTTTTGCTTATGTTGTCATTTCTCTTCGGACTGCGGTTCTACATTCTAAATCCTACCCAGCTTTCGAGGCTTATTTTAAATGCCAGTTCATCCTCGAAGCTTTCCTTCATTTTTCCCCTTCTCCTCCAACAACAACAAAAAAAACCCAAGCAAACTGGCTGTAACCATTTTCTTTTTTGAAATTTCATAACAATGGATCTTTTCATCCCTTATAGCAGTTCTCGCCATCCTGCGGTGGAAACGGGTTACTGCTCAGCTTTCCTTATGGCAGGATAAGGATTCAGCTTTCATGGGTCTGTTAAGTAGTCAGTTCCTGGGTTCCAAAAATCGGCTGCTGTTGTCTTCTCATCCATTCTCTTGTTTTCATAAATTTATGGCTTTAAAAAAAACCCTTTTTAAAAAATGGTATTGTGATTAAGTTTGGGGTGGGGAGATGGTTAATATGGGCATTCAAGGTTACTTTAAACAGAAAATATTTTATCATAGAAGATTTTTTTTTTTTAAAAGATTTATTTATTTATTTATTTATTTATCCCCCCCTTGCTGCTTGTGCTTGTTGTGTCCATTCGCTGTGTGTTTTCTCCATGTCTGCTTATCTCCCCCTTGCTGTGAGGTCCCGCTGCATCAGCCCACCGCGCCATGCGGGCTGGCCTGCCCTCACAAGGAGGCCCCGGGAAGCGAACCCGGGGCCTCACACATGATAAACGGGGGCTCTATAGATTGAGCCACACCCGCTTCCTACTGTGAGGTCTTGCTGCATCAGCCTACCGCGCCACGCGGGCCGGCCGGCCTGCCCTCACAAGGAGGCCCCGGGAAGCGAACCCGGGGCCTCCCATATGGTAAACAGGAGCTCTATCCATTGAGCCACACCTGCTTCCCTCATAGAGGATTTTTAAAAGAGCAGTTTGTTAGAGAAGGGGGCTGGTTTATGCTTACCTTAAGATAGGCAACAGGTTAATATTTAAATAGGTTTAAAATGTTTCTGAAAATCCCGGGGTGATAACTCCATGAACATGTAAGACTTCTGTTTCTTAATAAAATGGAGGACAGGTGGAGATTGGAAGAGAGAACTTCTCAGTCTAAGCCCGTTTTTCAAATTCTATGACTCTATTTGATTTTAGAGGGGCTGAAACGTTTAGGGAAGAAACATCCCATCCTTTCTGAAGTTGAGATTATGGCGGTTCTCAGTGGGCTGGGTCAATTATTCATCTCACCTAGAATGCCTGTACTTATGTTCTTTGCTTCTGTTTTACCTCCAAAGCCACAACTGAGAAATTGTGTCGTCATACTGAGCACTCCACAGACCATAATATAAGCAGGCTTATAAATAGAAAATGTTCCCAAACTGGCTAGAATATAAAAAGAAAAGGAAATGTCATTCCTCTCCCCTGGGATGCTAGCAGGCAGGCTGGAAATTTGCACACACAACTGTTCAGTAATCTCCAAACACCCTTTGTTCAAATAGCCTTCCAACACGGGTACCATTTTATATTGACCATATGGGAAATTGGAACTCCTTGCCCGAATCCAGGGCCATAGAACTCCTGGGAGAGACTTTTAGATTGCAACCCAGGGCTGGAACTCTGTGGAAACTATACAACAAAGTCTGTGCCAGTTGTTAGAATGACGCCATCCAGACTAAACTTTGGTTTGAGAAGCTTCTGTAGAACTTAGCAGGGAGCTTCTGATTTCCAAACAGAAGCAGAAAAGGATTGGTTAACAAATAAGATGGTGGAGTCTATGAAGGTCACATATGGAGCAAATATTGGTAAGAATGCATAAGGATCCAAGAAATACAAATCAAAATGGTCAGTGTACTGACCAGTTAAAATCACAGATCTTTTCGAAAGCCCTCTAGTCCAGACTCTGCCTTGATAAGGCCATATTTAAACTCATTTCTGGCAAATTAGAATCTGCCCTCTTTGCAGATCTTCATGACTGAGGTCCTACCACCTTTCTCACTCAACCATTTTTCTTTGGGAAACTCTTCTTTAAAATGACTTCAATTTTTTTTCCTTCTTGTTTTAAAGACTCTTTCTTTGACATAAAATTCAGATCTCTGACTATGTAGATCCATGTCAGACTTTTGTCTCCTACTTGGTCTTCTTGTCAGATTTTCCCAGTCCCTGTATTCTATAAATCTATACTTTCTCAAGTTGTTTTTCCAGAAGGTCCTGCCCTGTGGTGAGAGTTCCCACTGGCCTAGGAATCAAGAGACCTTGATGCTAGACCACTCTGCAATACTTCTTCACCATGAGTCAGGGGAAATTCACTTAACTTCTGGCCTGAGATTTGTCATCTGATAAGTGAAATAGGTAAATTAGCTCCCAGGTTCCTCCCTTCTATTGTATTCTCTTGTTTCTGATGCTCAGAGGTCTACTTCCCGGGCAGTGAAGGAAGAGGGGATAGGCGTTTGGCATGATAAGCTTCAATGGGGCTGGGGGACTAAGGTGACATTTAAGAAGCCTCTTCCTTCCCCTTCCAGTTGTCTCCCCATTATCTTGGAGGAATGTCTGGGGCTAAACTTGTGGTGATCAAGATGCTGAATCTTCTTGTTCTGTAGTTTATCAACAGTTTAGATGACAATGATATAAAGACGATGAGGTCACTAGCTACTTATTAGCTAGCAAAATCTTGCGAAGATGTTGCTCTAATGGAAACTATTTATTCTTCATCTATGAATTGCAGGATTGAAACTATCATTGAGGAGTAAATTGCTTCTGATCTCAATCAATCTCTACCTGTAACATAGCTTCATTCTTTGAGGTGGTCTCAGTAATAAAGCTCTCCTTTGAGACATATTTTATTATCACTATATTTATTATTACTTACCTTTTCATGGGTTTATATCTTATCTTTCCAAAATATGAGGACAAGATGCAAATTTTTAAAATTTATATATAGCCACATAGGACAAAGCCTACTGTTTCCTGTATGTTGAATGGTGTGATCAAGAACTTGCTGAAGTTTGGGGTAAATTATCGATGAATTGGGTCATAGGAAAATATTTTTTTTCTGAGATTCTTTTTTTATAACACCAATCGTTAAATGTGATTAACAACTTTATCTTTGAAATTGTTGTGTTGTCTTTATTTTATTGATGCTCTAATTCATCAATGTGTAAGATGCTTATCCCAACTAGCTCACAGGACTATTGTTCTTTTATAGAAAATGTTAGAAAAGTTACGGGGATAAGTGGAATAGCATGCATAAAACATTCTAATAAACCGTGAAACAATAAAATTCAAAATATTACTGTGCCAGATTGAGAAGTGATACAACCATTCAAATAAGCCCATGTCCTCAGTTAGACAGGAATACTTACCCGTTCTCGAATGAGGGCTTCTCTTACCCTTCCTGTGCTCTTACCATAGCTGCCTCTTCCCTCCACCTTTCTGCAAGTATGACAGTGAATTTCAGCGTCCACTTAAAAACAGGTTTGAAATGGTAGCAGGAGCTTACCTTCACACTTAAGCAGGAAGAAATCCATGTTGTGGCTGAAGGAAGCACTGAAATAGGTGCAGTTCTCAATCAGGTCACAGGAGAGGCACTGCCTGTTGAAGTTGCCCACTGTATTGGCACTGAGGGGAAAATAAATCAGGGCAGGAATTGAGACATGGCTGTCGGGCTGAGAGGAAACGTTCACAATGGTCAAGACCCAAATCTCTTAGCTTGCTATTTCAAGCTGATTGATTTTTCTCCTACACAAAGGTGTTCTGTGAATCCCTGAACCAACCAGTCGGGTACTTTTCTCCCATCAGTACTCCTGTTGGAGTATCTGTTAATACCAAACTCTATTTTCACCTTTCTATGAAGAATTCTTCTAAGAATTCTCAGCACTTATGCTTTATGGAATGTTGTATATTCTTTTATTTGAGCCCAGTGCATGGCCCTGATGTGAGGAGAATATAGTTGTTGGGTATTATCTAATATTTTATATCCATATATCCTATCTCTCAGACTAGATCATTAGTTCTTTGAGAAGAGTATATATGTTTGACATATCTTTATACTCCCTTAGCAGCAGATGATAAAGTAGGAGCTCCATAAACATCAGGTGAGTCAAATTCTGGCTGTTTCTAAAAACTGTTTCTCCTGACAGGGTGAAATGATTGTTAACTTTGCCTCTCAACAGAGCTAGATGAGGAGCGGCAAATTTGAAGATGTCACCCTGGGACCACTCTTATCAAATATGATTTCATGTCAAGAAGGCCTAAAATGTGTTTCCAAAAATTAAAATATATTGAGGTACCCAGCACATCTGGAAGAAAGCCTTCTTTTTTTTTTTTTAAGGGACGTACCAGGGATTGAACTCAGGACCTCGTACATGGGAAGCAGGCACTCAACCACTGAGCTACATCTGCTCCCTAGAAATTCTTATCTGAATATTTTGCATGGAAGGGTCAATTACAACCACAGCTTCCAATATGAAACCTGTCTTTAAAAGACTGAAAATATATCATGGAAGAGAGAAGATCGCTTTGTACTGGCATAAGTGAGAGAGGAAAGGTAGGTGGGCTGCCTTTATAATTTTTATTAATTTGGTGATATGACTGCTTAAAGTTATTCTAATAGACATGCATCAGTGAAAAGTCCAAAGAGAGCACAGTCTGTGATCACATGGATTTGCCTGAGTGTTTTTCAATTCCTCCAACCTTAAATTCTCAGCACCAAGACCAACCTTCTAAGAGGTTTTAATTCTCTCCATCCTTTACAGCTATTCATCGAGGGAGGGGCTTTTTCTTTAGTGCATCCCCCAATTTATTGCTGCAAAGGTACAATTCTGCAAAGGCGGAGAGGCCCTTGTAGGTGAGGGAGCTACTCTGCGTGCAGAAGGAAGACACGTACCTGTAGAGTTGCCGTCTTCTTGGTAGGTCCTCCGTGCTGAGGAAGTAACTGCAAAGATCACAAAGGCACCCAGTCATTAGTTTTGTTTCAAGGCTCGTTTGTATTTCAAGTATCACCCACCACCTTTATAGGTACTTGGGGACTTCCACCATTCAGTGACTAAATTGAGCAGTTCTCCCCTTTGGCTCCAGCTGTAAGTAGGGGCAGAGCAGGGGAAGAGCAGACCTCTAAGGACCAAGGGACATGGCTTGAGATACCGCTGCACTGGCCTTGGCTTTACAGTCATGAGGGGACTGCTGGGGAGGGTGGTGTCGGGCGGTGGTGCTGATGTGGATTTGATTTGGATCCAGGAATTTTTTTACAAGATTACAAGGACCCAAGACATTTGATACAAGTTCAGCATATAG
Source organism: Cabassous unicinctus (assembly GCA_029593785.1). NCBI lineage: Eukaryota > Metazoa > Chordata > Mammalia > Cingulata > Chlamyphoridae > Cabassous > Cabassous unicinctus. Next base: position 6,820 of record JAQZBX010110324.1, read on the forward strand.
TCTGCCTCAATAAATAGTCGTTGGCTGATTTTCATCTAAGACTGTGAATGTAGAAAGCTTGGCTCTCATCATCTGAGCAGGGAGGCTGAATAGCATCGTGATAAAGTCCATGGACCTGGGCTCACATGAGTTGAATCCTAGCTCTACCCATTACCAACCGAATAACGTGGAGTAAATGACAGCTTATTTTCTTAGTTTATTTATTTTAAAATGGGGAAAGCAATACAGTTCCTTCATGAAGATGTTGCATTAAATGAGATCACGCACATAAAGCACGTACCGTCGTGCCGAGAACTAGTAAATAAATACTGGATAGATATCAGTAATAATAACAATATTAATAATGATAAAATATTCCACTTCCTAGATCTGGTTGCAAACAACTTCATCATTAGTAACTTGAAACTTCAGAAGTTGGGCTGTTGAAACAGGAATCTACAACATAGTTTCATGAAGAATCTGAGAAACTAATTGTGTTGTCTAAGAAGAAAGGATGAGGCCTCCTGAGCTATAATTCTGTATTCAGTGAGTATAAATGGATTTAAAAAAAAGACTGTGGCCCACTTAACCAGTAAGATGTGCACCTTACTGTTATAAATTGGCCTGGCGTGACATGGCCTGAGTCCTTACTTACATTTTATTCCGTGTCTCGTCATAGGCCAGAATCTTGGTCACATCCCAATCCCCAGAAGTGATTGACTGTATGTTGTCATTGCTGCTATTGGGCTGGAACACACAAACAAGGCCAGGCAGTCAGAGTCGCCTTGGGATCAGAGGGAAAGACACCGCGTGGAAAAGCTTTGGCTCTTAATTCTTGAGCAATTTTAGATAGGCAACGAAAGACAGTGATTCTCTCTGTTGGAAGTGCTGCTGCGTTCTCCTCTCTGCCTGTTCCTCTTGTTAATGTCTACCTTGAATACCATTTCTTCTACAAAACCTTTCTGACCATCCCCAGTCCCAATACAGCAGTGCAGAATATTATGGTATTCCACATTTTTGGTACTTATCAAATAGTATCTTGATTGCCAGTTATTCCAACTTAGGAGAGAACCACCTTAAGAGAAGACAATGCTTCACATGGTGCTGCTATTATCCCTTAATAAATTTGTAAGTATAACTGGTCGAGTCATTATTATAGAGAGATAGGGGAGGGAAGAGAGAGAGAGAAAAAAGGGGCAGTGGATGAAATAGAGAAGGAACTAAGGAGAGAAAGAATGAAGGAAGAAAACACACTTCGGCTATTTTATCATCCTTTATCATTCCTTCCAAAGGTAATTTGAAAGAATATTATTGAGTATTGCATGTCTCTCACACACGGTCTCTCCCTAAGTGCTTACAGAGTTAAACAGAATAATTACAACAATAAATCAGAACGGAAGGAGAGGGACCAGACAATCTCGATCGAAAAGGTGCTTTCGGCTGTGATTTGATTTGGGACGTGGCTGTGATGAGGTGTAGAGTCCTAGGCAAGAGGTTTTGGATGGCCGGTGCTACTGGAAGCAGGCATGAAGCTGGTGGTAATTAAATAAGTGAAGGCTCCAAGTGGAACACCCTGGGGACTGCAGAAATGGAAGTCACAGGAGAAGGGAGAGCCTGTGACCAGCTGGAGCCTGTGCTAGAAACTGGGGTGCACGGCAGCTGATTCCAGAAGGCAATGGGGCTTGACTGGGCAACTGGGGACGTGAGGCAATGGGGCAAGTGCAGGGTAGCAGGGTAGTGGGCTAGGAGACCTGCTTTCCGCTGGAAAATTTTTGGACTCATAATAGGGCACTCAGCAAATGTTGATTATTGGGTGAATTTAGAGACTTGGAGCTGAGTAAAAACATCCAACAAACAAACAAAAAAAACACCTCTTTATCTTGATTAGAGTAGTCCAAAATGAGAAAACATGGGAATCTGGGGATGTACAATGAAGACCACTGATATAAGCAGTTTGCAGACATTCTATCAGTCATGTAATTATGTGGATTTAAACAGGAATAACTGCACCCATGCTTCTGAGTAAGTGCTGTCCCTATCATAGGAAACACAGTGCAGTCTTTACTTTTATTCCATTGATATTCTTGGAAGTTTTCTTTTGATATTACCTTTTGGGCCACATAATAAATATGAATACTCTACTTTATGTTCACAGTGTGTGTGCATGTTTTGTGTATATGTTTTTTTAAAATTAGAGAAGTTGTAGTTTATAGAAAAATCCTGCAGAAAATACATGGTTCCTTTATACACCCCCTAACAAACATAGTGTTCCCTATTATTAACACTGCATTAGTGTGGAATCTTTGTTAATACTGATTAAATACTATTACTATAATTATACTATTAACTATAGTCCATAGTTTACACTAGGCTCACTGTATTTGTGGTGGTTTGGAGCTGTATGTTCCCCAGAAAAATATGTTCTTACACTTAATCCATTCCTGTGGTGTGTGAACCCATTGTAAGTAGGATCTTTGGATGAGGCTGCTTCAGTTAAGGTGTGGCTCAGGACGGGTCTTGATCCTATTACTGGAATCCTTCATAAGCAGAATGAAACTCAGACAGAGGGAGAAAAAGCCACAGGAAGTGAGAAGATAAAATTCAGCAGAACATGGAAGAGGATGGAGTGGCCAGGAGAAGCCATCCTGTGCACTGCCAGGTGACAGAGAAGCCAAGGACCAAGGATCGCCGGCAGCCAGGCCCAGAATGCCAGTTTTCAGGAAGAAAGCATCGCCTTGTTGATGCCTTGATTTAGACTTTCTCTTAGCCTCAAAACTGTGAGCTAATACATTCCCACGGTGTAAGCCAACCCATTGCACAGTATTTACTTGAGCAATTAAGGAAGCTAAAACAGTGGTGTATACTCCTGTTTGTTTGTTTTTAATGTTATTTTAGTAACATATATACAACCTAAAATTTCCCCATTTTAACCACATTCAGATATATAATTTAGTGATGTTTATTACATTCACAATGTTCTGCTACCAACACCAACATCCATTACCAAAATTTTTCTATTACCGCCTACAGAAACTCTGCACAAATTAACTCTCTATTCCCTACCCCCAACTGGCCCCTGGTAACCTGTATTCTACAGTCTGATACTATGAATTTGCTTATTCTAATTATTTCATGTCAGTGAGGTCATATATTTGTCCTTTTGTGCCTAGCTTATTTCACTGATCATGGTGTCTTCAAGGTTTATTCATGTTATCACATGTATCAGGACTTCATTTCATTTTACAGCTAAATAATATTTTACCGCATGAGTATACCACATTTTGTTTATTCATTCATCTGTTGACAGATACTGGGGTTACTTCCATCTTTTGGCAATTGTGAATAAAGCTGCTATGAACATCGGTGTGCAAATTGAAAGTCACTGCTTTCAATTCTTCTGTGTATACACCTAGAAGTGGGATTGCTGGGTCAAATGGTAATTCTATACTTAATTTTCTGAGAAATTGCCAAACTGTCTTCCACAGTGGCTGCACCATTCTACATTCCCATCAAGAATTGAACGAGTGTTCCTATTTCTCCACATGCTCTCCAACACTTATTTTCCTTTTTTTTTTT
>JAQZBX010110325.1:0-10382 GCA_029593785.1 Cabassous unicinctus
CTGATTTGAATTGCGGAAAGTGAGCAGTCTCTGAGAACCATTGTCTGAAAGATAGGTTAACAAGGAAGAAAAAGAGAAGGTTGTGAGCCATCACCCATATGGACATAATCTATGGTAAAGTGATAGAGTATAGTTGCATATTGAAGGATAGGACAGGTGTGTAGTGATATTACTGGGTTTGGTGATGCAGGGTCGACAGGTGGATAGATTTAGAAGGGTAGGTTAGAATACCCAGGATACTCGGGGGAGAGATGGGAGAGGGACTAGGTGAACATTGGATTTGTGGGTATGAGGTTGAAAGTGCAGGAGTGGGAATGCTCTTATGACAATATGACAAGGTACTGTCACTGGGTTAGGGTGTAGGTTGGGGGGGCATTCAAGACGGGGTACATCTGGAGTAGGCTTCTGGGGAATGAGTGGTCATCCTGTCATAATGTGTTGTGTCAAGGAGTGGAGACCCGCACGATGAGTGGGAAGGAGATGGACCCCATCTTTGGGAGGACCGATTCACCCAGAAACAGACAGGTGGCTGTCTCTTAGGAGCAAGGGTGGATCCTAATACGGAAAGACAATCAGCATGTCAAGATCTCTTGTTGCATGTAACTATGAATCTTGTCATCCAATGAGTCAAGACAGGAGGGTGTCATGTGCCCCAGGGGGATGAGGAGGAAGGAACAGAAAAGTTCAAAAGGGTTATTTAGTGGTCAGGGGAAATGTTTTTCATTACCTTACAGTAATGGACACAGGACATAGTAAATATCATCAAGAATTATTAAACTGTACCATCTAAATTGTAAACTATACTGTAAACCATTGACAATGATTAGTAGCTATGTTTCACTACCTGTATAACAGTTATAACATTGCTACCATCCACATAAAAAAGTTTAAATATGGGGTGAGGAAAGGGGGAGAGGGTTGGGTATATGAGAGTCTCTGGTATTCTGTGTGTCTTTGCTGTGACCTAAAACTTCTTTGAAAATTAAATGAAAATTAGGGGGACACTGGGGAAAGGGGGAAGGTGCCATGGTACAGACTGGACACCGATAATGCAGTGATAAAAGGAAAAAAAACAAAACAATAATTTTTATTTTTTCCCATTTTTTCAATGTCCCAATCCTTTAATTATATTTTATTTTTACGTTTTTTTTCCTGAGTTTCCATGTATTTTATCGCTTACATTTAAGCTTATCATTATTATTTCATTTTCCTATTAATTATATTTGGTTATTATATGGGCTTCATCTTCAAGGAAGGTTTTGATCACAGAAGGGTTACAACAGGAGCTGCAGAGGATCATTGGTGGGGGGTGTCTGGGATGGGGGATTCATGCGAGGAAGTTCATCTGAATATACATGGAAGATATATAAAATTGTCCAAATGATCAAGGGGTGGGGCATGGTCACAGTGTGTGGACAATCATTCAATAAATGAGGGAATACTGAATTCCCAGCCTGGAGAGCTCTGCCACATTCTCCAAGGGAGCAGCAACAGTCCCCTGAGTGCAGGGGCAGTGTCTGGCAAAGGAGGATGGTCCAATAATGGGTTCTTGTTATTGATGACTAACCTTACGAGTCTTTGCTTTTGTAATTTAAACTTATCCTACTGTTATGGGGTGCCTCAGGGTTGCCCTGAGAGCCTCCTTGTTGCTCAAATGTGTCCTCTCTCTAAGCCAAACTCAGCATATGAATGCATTACCTTCCCCCTGCATGGGACATGACTCCCAGTGATAACCCTCCCTGGCAACGAGGGATTAACACCAAGTGCCAACTGGCACTACCACTGGAAAAAGACCTTGAATAAAAGGGAGAAAAGGTAAAGACAAATGAGTTCATGTGGCTAAGAGACTTCAAAGAGAGTCAGTAGGCCATCCCAGAGGTAACGCTTATGCACACCTCGGTAGGATCTCATAGAACACCATAGTGGATATCACCCCACACAGAGGGGCTACTGAAGGCTCTGGAGACACCCAGGTCCTATATAAGGAGGGGTAGCTCCAGAGATTGATGCCTTATCAGTGGGCTATACTTTGGAATCTGTGCTCCTGAGAGTGACAGAGTTGGACTCAAATAAGTCCTCCCTGCACATGGTCCATCAGTCCCTTCTGTTCAAACCTATATGTGATGCTGGAATTCGTAGGTGTACTTCCAGAGACTGGAGCCTTTGGCCTGCCCATGTGCCAGCTGTGCCTGGAATCTCGGTGGAGCTGCAACTCCTACTCTCCAGCTCAATGGACTCACCCAAGTCACCTGGTGAGGAGATGATGATGGACAACGGCCATCCCAGGGAGTGGAGAGAGTCTGCAGCTGCAGGAAGGATAATCCCATCCATCGTATCCATGGGATATAAGCCCCCTCTCACTTGGAGGTGGAGTGGACATCACCATCCCAAACTCCTCAGGATTGGGGGAAGAGCTATGGATTAGAATGGACTTACTGGTATTCTGTTGTAGACATATTGTGATTCAAGCAATGGAAGAAATTACAACAGTGAGGTGGAGCCAGTGGCCACTGGACGCTTTCCGGGCAGGGAAGGGAAAAGCAGTTGTAATACAGGGACTTTTTCGGGACTTGGGAATTATCCTGAGTGACATTACAACGACAGATATAGGCCATTTTACATCAGCATATAACATGCAGAACTGTGTGGGAGAGAGTGTGGTCTTACAATGTGAACTATGATCCATGCTTAGTGGCAGAGCCCCAGGATGTGTATATCCATTGCAGGTGATGAGACACACTAATGAAAGATGTTTATGTGGGAGGTTGTGGGAGTTGTGGGAGGAAGGGAACATGGGAATCCTTGTAATTTTTGTGTAACATTTATGTAATTTAAGCATCTTTTAAAATATAATTTAAAAAAAATATTAGAAATAAGGGATTACATCCATGTTTGGTAAAATACGATGAGCATGTACTACCAGCACTTAGTATCATTCACGATACTAAAAATTTGGAAATGTACGTTAAAGTAATCACCGGAGACAGCATTCTTGGGGGGGCATAATTACAGATCCCTTCAATTTCATTCTGCTTAAGCCTAGTGCTAAATATTCCAAATTGAGCATTTGTTATTTGGGGAGAAAAGTTTAGAAATGAAACGTTCCCATCAAATTGATGTCATAAAATATTTATTTAAAATTTAGAAAACAATGGGCAATGAAGCTTCAGAACAAATGCCAGGGGTCCTTGAGAAATTGAATCAATGGGATCAGGTCACTCTGCGTTTTCCTTTTGGCTGCAGGGTGCTGGGGTGAGGGGAGGTGACTTCTGGATTTCCAGTCTGGCCAAGCAATCGGCAGGCGATCACGTGATCAAGCATCACCTGCCTCTTTGAGAACCCTCTTTTTTCCAGGGATACCCCCTGTACACACTCCTCAGAAGCCAAGTAGAGACCCTTCCTCGTCGTGGCACCCCTTATGCTTGAGCCATCCAACACTGCCCTCAGAATACCGTTATTAACCGCACCCCTCATGGGACGCTGGGTACTCACCGCCCCAAGGCACACCTTAAAATGCTATTTTGATTGCCACTTAATTTCCCATGCATTAGAGTCTTCGTCAGGTGTAGCCAGCATTGGTGAAGGGTAGCTAAGTCCTGAAGGAGACTTTCAAGAAGGTCCTGGAGGAATGGGCACTGCGCCACCTCTGCTGACCCTTGGTTGTGTCTCTCCCCAGCTCTGCTTGTGCAACAGCCCCTCGGCCCTAATTCTGTGCTGGCCCCACTGGCGTTGGGGTGGCTCTCGATCTGTTGTCCCAAATTCTCCCCAGCGTCTGCCTCAGTTCTCCATATTTGGGGGCAGGCATTTGCCAAATCCATAAAAATCTCACCCACCTTTCAGCGTGCACCCACACGCACGCATGCACATGCACGGGGATGACTGTCCCCAGCCAGATGGCACGTTACTCAAAGCAGTGGATCATATTTGATGGTGATGATGATATCAATGAAAACATCCCAGTTGCCATAACTTACAAGTTTCTAATACATGCGACGCAAGCTAGAAGCCACCGCCCCCTGAGGCACCGGCACTGGAAGCCATGCCTTCCGCCAAGGCTAGGCTGTAGGAGCACAAAGCGTTTGATGAGGCAGGTGCAGCCAAGGCCTGCTTCCGAACTACTGTCCGTCTGGTTTCAAAAGCTCCGGCATGTTCCCAAGGCCCTCTGCTGACAACTCCTCTTTTCAGCCTGCCCTGTTCTCCACTCCATTCCCAGCTCGTGCCAGGCCCTTCACACATTTCGTTCTAAGCTAGGCCCTTTCCACATCTCGGCTGACCCCAGCAGGGTCCCAGCAAAGATGTGTTGAATGAGGAATGAATTTCTTCTTACCTTCAATACCCCTCCCTGCCAACGATGGGAACAGGAGGCCTACGCAGACTGATGGAACCAAAGAGCATGTTTGTTTTTCAGTTTACTTACATTGTAATAATAGTTAATGGGGTGAAATAAATCAAAAGCAATGGATTGTTAAGCACCAGATGCATTCCAAAACTTGCTGGAAAACGCAATGGTTATATTCACTGCTGTTGGTCAGTTAGATGCCTGTGAGAAATCCAAAGGCATGAGCAAAATTAAGGAGGCAATTTGCAGCAGGTAAAACAGAGGAAGAATTAATGGTACTTCATTAGTAAAATAAAGAATAAGACCTTCCATTAGCAAGTCCTTGACGGCCTTAAGCACCTTCCTTTGACTGAATTTAAAACAATTTTCCAATAATACCTAAGAAAAGCCACAATTGCAAGGAATGCTTTCATTAAAATGGTTTATCTTTATGCTTCATTACTAACTAATGATGCTACCGCTAAAACAGAGTATATGAAATACCATTTACAAACAAAAAAATTTAGAAAATTATGATGTTTTATGGCAACACTGGATAACAGGGAAAAATGGCCTTGTGTTTCCTTTTCATGTAATCGATAGTAGATGGCTGAGTCCATGGTCTAAGACCACCAAAACGCTGTCACAAAGTTATTTCTGTTTACTCTGCCCTTGTCACCGGGAGAAAACCCAAATGAGCAATATCATAAATGAATTCAAGCCTCATCAGAGGGGTGCAAGCTCTTTAAATGAATTCACTGGGAATCCCTAGCCTTTGCCCTATGAAGAACATCCCAAATACCACAAAAGTATGGCCCAGCTTAAATCCCTTCTGGAATCAGATGGGGGAATAAACACATAGACAACCAACATACATGAATGAATGGATAATAAAACCCACTTTCTGAAAGAAAAAACACAATTTTACAAAGTTACTCCCTTAAAATGCCACACAGTGTCCAACGTACATTTGTGCAGAACTGATCTATTTCTGTTCCACTTGGTAGATCCCGAGTATAGATTATACACTTGGATGACACAGATAATAGGCATTCCACTAAAAAGTTCTCCTCAAGATCAACCAGCAATCTTCCATTCCCTAAAACATGTTACAAAGGGTAACTAGCACCCATGTTATCTGAAAAGTCATGGAAATGGATTTTCTGGTTCACACGGATACCTTGAGTGCCCCAACTCCTTCCATCTTCTCTCTGTCAAGGTACAACTTGGACAGTGGTCAGGGGAAAAGGCATTTTCTAAACTGTGAAGTCAGCTCTGTGAAATATAAAACTACCTTTATGTGGTGGATAATAAACAAGCGCATAACATGAATCGTCAATATTTCAAATACATGACTGAGTTTTAAAAACAGCCTACCTCTTACAAATGGTTATGTTGTATGCTATAATCATAATCAAAGGGTTGTACTCCAAATCTACTCTCAAGCTAATTTATAAAAAAGACAATTGTGAAGGAGGCAAGGATGCTGTCCTCCCTCCATTCATGAATGCATGTGTACCTTCATCCATTCACTCATCTCTCTGTCCATCTGGCCGTCTAACTCACCCATTTAACATACACACCTTGGGCAGCCTCTTTGTGTAAGGCACTCGCGGCACCTGGAGAGAAGAGGTACATGGACGATGCTCTCCCCTAACTACAGTCAAAGGGAAGAGTTACTCTGCACCCTGGCATGTGTAAATTGTTCGGGGAGATCATCAAGAGAAGAATTCCAAATCAGGGGCTTCAAGTCGGGCCCTTTATAGAAAGTGGATTCTGCACCAATCCGTGGACAAGTTAAATAATGACTTAGATGCACCTAATAATTTAATTTCACTACAACCTGGCTAAAATCAGACGTGTAATTGAACTTCTCCCTTACTCCAGTTATGTGTTCATCATCTGTGAGTAGTTATTTACCTTTTGAGGCTAATACTGCTCAGTGTGCGTAGCCTTGTAGACTAGAAAAAGAATATTTAGAGCTGGAGAGAACTGGGCCAAGGGCTCCTGCCCATTTCTCCACCTGAACGTACTCATCCATTGTACAGAGACGATGCTGCCGACTTTGTGACAGCTCCTGTGCAAATTCAACTTTGAAAAGTGCGTTAAACACTCGGATGCAGACTAACGCGGTCAGCACTGAATAGAAGGCAGAGTTGCGATTCCGCGTGACGAGCATGTCCCACAAGAAGAAGGCCTCCAGCCTGGGCCGGGGCTGGCACTGCCCGCTCTTGAGCTGGGGTCTGCACGAAGCATCGCTGTTTCTTTTCCCTGGCTGGACATCTGAGTAAGTATGCCTCCCCGTGAGCAGTGTGGGCTCTTCATTTCACCTCGATTTCACCTGCTTTGTGAGGATGGCTGCCTGACTCTTGGAATGTTGCCCAAAGCCATGGTCTTGTACGCCATCCCAAAGCTGTCTCCACATTCGTGAAGTCCCACACCCAGATGTTTCCATGTGAGGCACTCAACACAGTCAGAAACTTCATTTCATTTCTACCATTTTGTTATGTATCTTAGGATATGATTTCTTGATTGAAATTCAAGTGATATGGCTACATAACCAGTACACAGAATGTGGCACAAATATTAGAGGCAGCAATAACTACCTGTTGAGTGAAAAAGGCTGCTCCATGGAAATGGCACGTTCTCTCACAGGGCAGGGAGGTAAGAAATTAACTAGCCTGCATCATCCAGTAGCAGCCATGTGTGGCTACTGAGCATTGGAACCTGGCTAGTCTGAACTGAGATGTGCTTCAAGCATAAATTATACGTCAGGTTCAGAAGACAAAAAAGAATGTAAAATATTCCATTCATAATTTTTGTATTGATTATATATTGTCATGACAATTGTGGCCATTGGGCAGTTTGATGTAATTATGAATTCCAAAAATATAATTGGATCATGCTTTTAAACTGATCTGTTAATCTGGGCATGATTAAGTTATGATTAGGGTGTTGACTGGGACAGATCAGTAGGGCGTTGAGCCCCACCCCTTGGTGGGTGGGGAATTGAATATAAAAGGCAAGGCAAAGAACAGAGTAGCAGCAGTCTTTTGAGAAGCAGTTTTGATGTTGGAAAGAAGGCCCCAGGAGAAGAGAAGCGAGCCGTTCGCCTGATCGTCTACAGCTGACCTTGTGGAGGAAACAGGAGCTAAGCCCGGAGAGAAACGCAGCCCCGGGAAGAGAGGAACCCCAGAAGCCTGAACCCTGGCAAACGCCGGCATCTGTCTTGCTCTAACATGTGGCAATGGACTGTGGTAAGAGAAGAAACATAACGCTTTATGGCCTGGTATATGCAGACTTCTACCCCAAATAAATACCCTTTGTAAAGACCAACCCATTTTTGGTATTTCACATTAGCACCCCTTTAGCTGACTAATACAACGATATTTTAGATATACTGAGCTAAATTAAATGTTATTGAAATTAATTTCACTTGTTTCTTTTTACTTTTTTATTTAGCATGGATAAATTACTTGTGTGGCTCACATTATATATCTATTGGGCAGCAATGAACTAGGGAGTTCCTCACCTTGATGGGCCTGTCCCAGCAACAAAGAACAGCATTTCCAGAAATCCCAAAGCTCCTCTGACTTTGGGGCTGTGCAGAGGATGGAGTGATTTTCACACTCTTTCCTGTTTCCTTGGCAGAAGGAATAACTATGTTCTTGACTGGGAGGCATTCAGGGATCTTACCAGAGAAGGGCTAAACTCCACCAGCCTCTCATGACCTGTTTATTGGTGTGATATACTGACACCCCACGTTGAAAGAAGCCAAGGAGCCCCTTGTACTGACTCAGCAAACTTCCAAAGGTCAGCACCAAGGACATTTTCAGATATTAGCTGCTGTGTGCTTTGGCAGAAAGATGAATTTAAGAAGGATCTGTCTAGAGGTTGGTTGACTTGATCAATTTCAAGAGAAAAGTAAAGAATCAAGGGACTGCGCGACATGCACCTCAAGTCCTTGAGGGCCCCTAAGAAACCCTCTGTTTCTCTGTAATTGTGTCCAGGCTCTCCAATCCAGCCAAGAAGCCACAGGCAGAGAGAACGCGTCTACATTCAGCACTGCGCGCCAGGAACCTGACAGACACGGGATCAGCAGCCTGAAGATGGGAAAGCAGAAATCCCCGTGCCTGATGAACGCTCACACCTGGAAAACACCTCTTTACGGAAGAAGTGCTGCTCACATCCCACTGTTGCCAAAGAAACCATCCATTTTACCCTTTAATATCTAATTTCCAGAGAAGAGGAAATTGTTTTTTAATAAATTGTAAACTATCTTAGTGAAAAATATTTGCCCATGTGATCTAGGGCCTTTGTAGGACACTACAATAATGAAAAATAAAGAAAACTATCTGCTAGTATATGTCTTCATAGTTTAAAAGTACTTTCATATCTAATTTGAATCATCTGAAAACCCACGAATTACTTAAGGGAGGGACTGTTTTCCCAGTTTTAAAAACGAGGAAAACCCAGGGGTTTATATCTACTCAGTGACAAAATCAAGTTCAAAATCCAAGCCTCTTGCCAGCAAATTGCACATTGTTACTATGCTGAAATCTGCATCAGTGTTTAAATTTCGCTCTTTGGAAGACCGAGTGGATTTTATTTTTAAAATCCTAAAGAAATGTAGACATGGTCTTTACTGTGCTGGATACAAATGTGAAATTGCCTGAAAATGGTGTGAAAAAAATGGAAAGATGTTACTTTTTAAAAATGCTTATTAAAAAGTAGGGGAGCCGATGTGGCTCAGTGGTTGAGTGCCGGCTCCCCACATATGAGGTCCCGGGTTCGATCTCTGGCCCTGGTAACTCAAAAATAAAAAAAAGTAATGCATCTTCACTATCAAGTTATAAACAAGAATATTTGAATAACCATAATTTCAGAAACCAGGAAAACCCACCTTTAGTATTGCAACTATGAGCATGGCCGCAGAGGTGACCTCCATGTACCTAATCATCGGTGAGCACTCCAGGGGCAGGGCCGGTCACTGCAGACCCCACCTTAAACCGTCTGCAGAGCTGCACCCACCAGCACAGGTGCCACAGCCTCTCCGCAGGCGCGCAGTAATTTTAACAGAATCATGTCATTTTACAGGTTTTCAACATCTTGTTTTAAGGCACAGTGTATTTTAAACATCTTTTAAAGCATGTTTCACTTTTCCCATCTGCAGACAGTCTTCAACTGGGTAGAAGTGAGGTCGCCCTTCTGGGGAAGGGAAGGTCAGGGCTCACAGTGGCCCTGGTCGCTGAGCAAGCAATCCACAAAACTCACTGACCACCCTGAGCTTTTAGAGGTTGGTGAAGGCGTGAGGTGAGAAAGAGCAAGGAAAGCAACCGTTCTGCCCTTAAGATCCCAAAAGCCAATGTTAGGGCCTGGCCAAGGGGCACCTCAGCCCATTGCCCCCAGGTGGTGGAAGAGGACTGCGGCTTCGTGGCTGTCACGTGAAGCTCCATTTCAGCTTCCGCTGAAAAACCCCCACTGAGCACGGCCCAGGTTACGCTGTGAAGATTCTCGACACACTCAACCGTAAAACGGATGAGAGGTGGCGCCAGGCTTGCTTGAGCCGCAGGAGCCCAGTATCATCTCCCTCGCAACGATCTGGAAGTTAAGACTCGGTGACATTAATTAGCTTGTCTGGGTTCTCCAACAGGTGTACCTGACCCAGGCTCTAGCACCCCCTTCCACTGCCTCTGGAGCCAGGTTAAATAGGCATGGCCCAGAGGGCACCCAGGTGATCGATCCCTGCCGACTTCTTATCTTTTCCCAAGTTCTTGCAGATGCAGGAGTAGCCCCACCTTTCTCCCAACCTGACATCCTTCTCCCCTGCTATTCCTTCTCCCAGTCCCAGCATGACCATGGATCTCACATCTCACCACAAATGCCAGTCATCAGAAAGGAGTTCCCTGGTCGTCTATTCCAACACTGCTTGTTTTTCTTTGGGATGTGAATGAAGCAGGTTTTAGAGCATTCTGTACAAAATAAAGCTGTATGTGCAAAAACACACTCGTGTGCAGGCAAATACACTCAAATATACACACGTCCCCATCCAAAGCCTGGAATG
>JAQZBX010110326.1:0-10384 GCA_029593785.1 Cabassous unicinctus
GGGGCAGCTACGTGACCTTGGGAGGATTCAAAACATTTTCTTTCGCCACCGACAATATTGCAAAATGTGTGAAAGCGGCGGCACAGCCAGGACAGGAGCATGAGGGCGCAGGCGAGGTAGGCGGTCCCGGGCCGGCTTCGCGGGGCCCGGGGCACCCAGGGAGGGTGGGACCACCCCCCCCGCACCGCGCGGTTGCCGGGGGTCTGCGTGCGGGTCCGCTCTCTGAAGGCTCTCGTGAGCCTTGGGCTGTGTAGACGCGGCTCCTAAGCCGGGGCATCTCGGGTGACCCGGGCTGCCGAGGCGGTGTAGACGAGCGCGGCTGGTCGGGTTGGGGTGCTCCGAGACCCGGAGGGAGCCAAGACCTATGCCCGGGGCTGGTGGGCCTGGGGAGACGCGGATCTAGACAGAGGCACCCTCCAGCGACCCGGAGGCCGTGTAGACACACGCTTGCGGTTGAGGCGCCGCCGAGCCCTGAGCAGGTGTAGACCGCGCGGCTCCAGGCGCGGAAAGTTTGCTGGAGTGCGCGGAGCCGGCTGGCTCGGAGCGGCGCCTGCGAGGGGGCGAGGAGCGTCACTGGGGGGCTGGGAGTGAGGGGGCGCTGAGTCCCCTGCTGAATCCGCGCGCACAGCCCCCCAGCCTTCCTCCCCAGAGGCTGCGAAAGCTGGGGGCGAGGGGACGACGGGACGACGGGTAACTGAACCGAAGACCGGGGGTGGGTGGGTGTCATTCAGACCCTTTCAGACCGGTTCACATCCCACCCCCCCCACCCCCGCCCCTGGGCTCGGAGCCCCGTGGGTGAGGGGTCTGTGCTGGTGATCAGCTGAGGGCACTCAAACCCAGCCTGCCTGAGCCCAGAGGCGGACTCACTCCTTCCATTCCTGCCTCAGTGAGGAGAGAGCAGGGGAGACAGACAGGGTTTGGGGGGTTAGGGGGAGGCCCTGGATTGGGACCCCGGGGTCTGCCTCCCACTGCCTCCCTGTGGCTCCAGGTGGCCCCACAGCCCCAGGGAGGGAATGAATGGAGGTGGGCAGGTGGCGGCTGAGAGTGAGTGGGGGGTGATGCCAGTGCCCACCCACCCCACCCCATGGGCAGGGTGCCTGGGTCAGACCCCGGGGGCAGGCATCTCTGCAGCACTGTCCTGTAGGGGAAGGAAGACATCCCACCCGTCTCTGCTACAGGGGCAGGGCAGAGGTGAGAGGAGAGACCCATGTGTCCAGGGTGGCTCTTGGGGAGGCTCATCTCCTCTTCCACCACGCTCTGTGCACTCTGCCCTCCGGCTCTACTTCCACACCCTTCTAGTTTCTGTGATTCCTCCAGCCACAGGGTCTTTGCATATGTTGCTTATTTTTTTGAGCAACAGTCACCAAACACCTACTATGTGCCTGGTGTGGGCAACTCAGCCGTGAGCAAGGCAGACCCAGTCTCTGCCCTCATGAAGCTTATGGGCCGGTGCAGGGACATAGATGCTGTCCATAGAGAGTCAGGAAAGGGACAGGGGGACTGTGGGGATGCAGGGACATGAGAGGGAGACAGCCTGACAGTGAGACCGAGGGGTTAACGCCTCATCCTTCAGGCCCCGGTGCCAGGGTCACCTACTCCGGGAAGCCTTCCCTGACCTCCCTGACCTGGCACTTCCTCTGTGATGGGCTCTCATAGCCTGGAGACCACTCCCTCCAGGGTCGTTTCTGTATAATTATTTGATTAATGTTTGTCTCCCCCATGGGCTGCAGTCGCCATGAGGGCAGGGCCCAGACTTCTTCTGGGTGTCCAGTGAGCAAAGCGGATAAAGGATGGGGAGGGTTTCCCCAAAAGAGACAGGAGCTGCTCAGCCAGGTCAGGCGTCCAGACAGCAGCAGGAACTTTTCTTCCCCCCCCCCGCCCCCCGAATCCTGCGCTCCACACCCCATCCACTGTTCACAGAAACAAAGTGAAAGAAACCAGCAGGCTTGGTGTGGAAGAGGGTGGGGCAAGGGCGGGAGGCTGGAAGGGGAGTGGGCTTGGTGGAGGGGCTGATTCAGCCGGACCTGCCACTCCGTCTCTTCTCCCAGCTGCCGGGCTGTTGCAGGAGGGATGGTGGCCAGTGGGGACCCTGGGATGGCCAGGGCACTGGGCCACAGTGCCTCCCTGGCTCCCTTCCTCCCCCTGGGAGCCAGGTCTTGGGGTCCCAAAGGAGCTGCCAGGCGGCCCGCAGCACATTCAAACTCCCAGCTGAGAAGCACCCTCCCCTGGCCCCTCAGGCCTGTGTACCTGGCACCTTTCCTGTGGAGAGCGCACTCTCATGGATGCCCAAAGCAGCTTTTAGCGCTCGCCCCCCTTTCCGGCTAGAGAGCTAGAGTGTCGCAGACTTGACTCTGGCAGCTGGCAGGGACAGAATGAACGCGGCCTCCCACCCACCCGGCCAGCCAGCCCTCCTGCCTGGAATGGCTTTAAAAAATTAATTTGCACTGATTTACTCCCTTCTGTTCTTGTGGGGATCACCAGCATTTTAAGATGCATTTAAATCAGACTCACTGCTCCTGGTTAAACCTCGACTGGCTCTCCCCACCCCGCAGAGCAAGTCCTGGATGCAGGGAGATTCAGAGGTTCAGGCCAAGCTCTGCTAATGATGAGCTGTGTGCCCTTGGGCAAGCTACTTAACCTCTCTGGGCATCTGTGGGCTCCTCTAGAAACCGAGGTTAATGATAATCCTTCCCTCATAGGCCTTCATGAGGATTAAATTAGAAAGCGTTCAGGGAGGAGCTGTGCAATGCCAGGCCTGTGTTTTCTGTCGCCTGGACCTGGCTGTCCCACTAATTAGCCTGGCGGCGTGGGGCGGGCCACTCGGCCACCCCTGGCCCCTGATTTCCTCAGCTGTAGAGCACAGGGCTTGCTCCAGGAGACCAGGGCACAGAGCCCCCGCCCCCAGCCCGGAGCCCCCGCTCACCTCCCCCCCGCCCTCTGCCAGACGCCGTGCCCTCGGCCGCCCTTGTCCTTGTTATCCGAGCCCTGGGCTTTAATTGGAGATGGTCCCCCTGCCCAGCTGCCTCTCCTCCTGGCTCCCTGGGAAGTGGCAGGGTTGTGTCCCCAGGGGCCTGCAGTTCCTGGCTCATTTTCAGAGGCAATTAGCCGTGATGTCACGGGCCCCGGAGGTGGTCTCAGTGGGCATGTGGCCAGCCCGCCAGGAGGCCGGACCCCCACTCCGTCCGTGGCCTGCGGGGCTCCCCCGAGCCACGGTCCCCCTTGCGGGTTGCAGGGAGGCAGCTCCGCAGAGCCATTTCCATTTCTGTACTTTATGACTCCTCGAAGCCCTGAGTCTCAGTATAAATTAGTTCTACTCTGTGCTTTTGTGGGTAACTGTCAGTTCCCTGGAAGCGAGGGGCTTTGCCAGGGAGAACAAAGCTGCGCGGTGTTTTCTGATTTGGGGACGCGCGCTCCTCTCTGTGTCAGCCGCGAGCCCTGGCTTCCCAGACTCGCTGGTTTTGTTTGGGGTTTTTGAGTCCTATGGCTTAGGAGTCACATATGTCTGGGCGTGTGTTGGCTGAGGGATTCTCCCCCCTCCTTTTTGGCCTACATGGCGTTTTCTGTGGAAGCTAATTCCCGGGACTGAACTTTTCAAATCACTGCCTCAACAGCTTTGAAAAATCTGGACCTAGTTACTGCTGTCATCCGTGTAAGGCTTTAGAAAAAAATTTCAAACCCAAGGGTGGGCAGCCGCGGTGATGTGCGGCCGCTGGCAGCCCGCCGCAGCCCTGAGGTCAGAGCCGAAAGGCCGCGCGGCTCTTGGGAAGGGACAGCGGTGTCTGCTCGGTGCCAAACATCTGGATATTTAGAAAACATCTGGGTGGCTGGTTTTTCAGCTCTCTGCCTGACATTTAATATCACAAACATTTAGCCTTCCTCCCGCCACTGCCCCCCCAGCCATGCGGCTTCACCTCCCAAACACACCCAGCCCCTTCCCTACCCTCCTGACAACTAAGAAACATCCATTCTTTCCAATTCCCCAGCGTTTCCCCCTTACCGGAAATCTGATGGTCTTATGACATCATGGCTGGCTGCTGAGCGATGGAGTGGATGCCACAAAGAAATCCCACGTAGCCACTGGATCCTAAAATCGGTTTCCCTCCGGCTGTAGTAATGGGTGTGAAGTCAGGAGAATTTGAGCTTTGTTTTAAAAACAACTAAGCATTGTCCCCTATTAAATAAAATTTTTTTTAAAGCCAGCAAACCTTTTGTACATCCTCCTATTTTAATAGAGATGCTAGTTTTTATGAAACAAAAGAGCCTGATAGATCAGGCCTGGAGCTGTCTGTGCACATCCCTTTTCTGTTGAGGTTCTGTGTGGTCTTATGTGAGCTGGGAATGGTTTATCTCCCTTCGTTATTCAAATGGAAAAGATCTTTTTTTCTTTCAGGCCTATAAAATTCACAGGGTAAATTGCTGGTTTATGTTTTTCCAGGAATCCATTTTTATGGCGTGGCCTTGGACCCGACCCGGTCTGCAAACATTGTATTTCCCTCTGCTGGCTTGCCTGGCTGTGAAACCGTAAAGAGGACGCAGTGAAGCCTGGCTTTTCCGTCTCCTATGGTGGGAGCTCGTGGGAATAGTTGGCGTGGCAGCAGGGCCTGGTCCGGGTGGGCTGGGGTGCTCTTGGGATGAAAAGCCTCTGTGAATGGAGAAGGTCATGAGGGGAGCGGATGATAAAGGGGCCTGTGACACAAGTCCTAGGGCAGCCTTGGGTGGGGGCGGGGGCACAGTCGTATTTCCCCCTAAAAGGGAGCATGGGGACAAGGACCCCAGCAATAGCTGCAGGCTGTGGGGCCGCCGTCAGTGTAGGACCCTGAGGCTGAAGTTAAAAGATGGCTCAGGGTCCACGGGCTGAGCCTGCTAAGGTCCCAGATGGAGCACTTGGAGTCCAACAGACCTGGATTGGAGCCCCAGCTCCTCTGTGAACAAGCTGTGGGGCCCTGGTCGGTTTGCTTCCCTGTAAAATGGGCACGATGACGGCGGCCCTGCCTGCTGGGAATCAGAGAGTGCTGACTGCTACACCCGAGGCTCATTTCCTTGCCAAGGGCTCCGAGGTCAGCCTCAAGGTTGGGGGAGGCAAGTGTGGACCCTGGAGTCGAGGCTGACTGCCTGGGTTGCCGTCCCAGCTCTGCCACCGCCATCTGCACGACATTGATCCATGTGACAGTCTCTGTGCCTTGGTTTCTTCATTTGTCAAACCATAATAATAATCAGAGCAACTTCACCCATGGGGCTGTTGTGAAGACCAGCGGCCTCGAAGTGACGCCTGGGACATAACGGGCTTGCCAAGCACCGGCTGCTCTTAGGAGACGTGCCCTGGGCCCCGTGGTGTGTCACCCAGTAGGACTGACAGGTCTGTGCAGGGATGGGATGGTGTGTGTCAAGCTGAGCACAGGTGGCGGATCATCGTGGACTGAATGAAACGCCCCTTCATCTCTCTGCACAGAACTTTCCATGGCTCCCCAGTGTCCAAAGGGAATAAAGTCCCCCTCCTTTTCTGGGACCCACACACCGTCCTTCTCTCCCTTGCTGCGTCTGTCCTTCTGGGCCGCCGAGCACGTCACTTTCTCTGAACATCAGCCTAATGGAATAGGTCACGTTTCCCGAGCCCTCTCCGTGGATTACCTCATCTGATCCTCGCACCCCACAAGGCGTGTATGATTAGGGTTCCTGTTTTATGAAAGCAGAAAGGGGGACCTCAGAGGTTAAGTATCTTGCCCAAGGTCCCAGCGCCTGGACTGGACCAGGGGTTCGGGCTCCTGCGCCATCCACTTAGCCCCACCCCACTGGCTCCTCCGGGCCGTTCCTCTTCCTGTTCTCTCCCTTGCCCTGAAGCAGGAGCACCTGCCTTCCAGAACGCCCCCCACCCCACCCCAGCCAAGATCACCTTCCCGCCATGCCCTTTCGGGGGTGGCTTTTCACGGTTGGCGCTGGGGGCCCTTTGTCCGCCTCTCCTGGAGGCCCTGAGCTAGGCTGTGACCAGTTTTGCCCCCCACGAGGCCCTGCAGGCCTGGTCAGCAGGTATTTACTGAGGACCTACATGTGCATGGCATGGGGGGCTCAGACGGCAGGTGCCCACGTCCAGCCTGGACCTGTCCCAACGCCAGAGCCGTCCAGCCAGCACCTCCTCCCATATCGCCACTTGGGTGGCTGGTGGGTGGCTCGGGCTCAGCAGGTCACAGACTGACCTCCTGAAATTCACCCCCAAACCTGCCCCGTCCCCAGCCTTTCCCTTCTCGGGGAGAGGCACCCCCTCTTTTCCACTCACTTGCCTGGGCCAAATCATCAGGCTTGCCCTTGTCGGCTCTCCCTCTCCTCCCTCACTCAACCCACTCGCAAATCCCATCAGTTCTACTTCCAAAATAGATCAGCCATTTGACCCTTCCCTCCACGTCCGCTGCCACCACCCGCATCGTCTACCTGAAGGGGTGCAGCGGGCTCCTCGGGGGGTCTCCCTGCTCCCCTCGCCCCCTGTAATCCATTCTCCAAGCAGCATCCTCAGCAACCCTGGGAACCCCAGTTGGAGCTGCCCTCTGGAGAGCCCTGCCCTCCCTCCCGACTCATTCACAGCCGGAGCCGAGTCTGTCTGTGGCCTGGCTCCTTCCCTCCCTGGACTGGGCAGCCACCCCACCTTGCTCACTGGCCTCCTCCCCTAGGCCTCCAGCATGCCTGCCGGGTGCACTCCCACCTCAGGACCTTTGCACTTGCTGCTCCCCTCCCTGGCGCACACTTTCCTCTTAGGCCGCTCCCTCCCTCACCTCCTTCAGAGCTTACCTCCTCAGCAAGGTCTTCCCTGACCAACGGCCCCAGCAGCCTCTCTCCTCCTTCCCTGCTCTGCTGCTCTTCCCAGGGCTGGCCGCCCCTGACCTTACCTTAGACTCGCACATGTTTGCTGCCAGAACATAAGCTGCTTTGAGCAGGCCCTGCCAGCCTCCTCGCCGCTGTGGCCCCTGTCCCTGAACCTCTGCTGAATGAGAGGATCGGTGGATGGACGCCCTGCAGAGGCAGCTCATTTGTGTACCCCTTGGGGCTGAAGCCCTGGTCTGTGCCAGGTTCTGTGCTGGGTGCGGAGCCCTGGTCTGGGAGGGAGACAGGCTCTGAGCAAGAGATCACAAAGCAGGCTGGGTGGGCGGCGTCCGAGAAAGCTCGGAGGAGGAGTTGGTGCCGTTTCCTGGAGGAGGGGCATCCTTGGGGTGACCTGAGAGGTGAAGGGGAATCGAGGGAGGAGGGGGTTGGATGGGCAGGGCGCTCCAGGCACTGAGGACAGAGTTGAGTGAGCAGGGCAGAGTAGGTCAGTAGAACAGGTGGCTGGCGAGAAGGGCAGGCCTCGCAGCTTGGGGTTACGGTGAGGTGGGAAAGCACGGGATGTGTGTGTTGGGAGGAGCAGCGGAGGCCTGGGTTTGAATCCCACCTCTGCCTGGGATCCTGGGATCCTGGCTGGTCAGTTTCCGCATCGTCGGTTGGTGCTCTCCTGCTGCATTGTCCTGCCTCACCAGAGGATGACACTTAAGCCTGGAGAGAGCAAGAGTTGGGAGGAGTCTGCCAGGAAGAGCACGCTGAGCAGGGGGAACAGACTGTGCGAGGACATGGGACCCTTCTCCATTCCCTCTCTCTGCAAGCAGAGATGCAGGGATGACAATGATGGGGTGCCCTGCTATCCCCCACAGGGGCCAGACCTGGGGCAAGCATGGCTCTGCACTTGAGGGGCTCCCCAGCTTTGGCCTCACACTACTCTGTTGAGCACAGAGCATTTTCCCCATGTGGCCACCTGGATCAGCACCCCAGCCCCGACTGCAGCCTCAGCTGGAGCACCAGCAGAGCCAGGGTCCTAGCCCCGGGCTGCAGGCTCCAAGTCAGTGAGCATTGTCCCTCTGTGTCCTGCCATGCCCTGGGTAGGGCCATGGAAGAAGCACTGGCTTCAGAGCCCTGAAGTGTAATGGGGGGACACTGAGCTCTGGAGAAGGACATGATCCCAGGCACAACCCTGCCTTGTCCCCCGTGCCTTTGCACAATCTTTCTCCCCTGCTCCCCATGCTCTTCCCTGCAGCCTCCTCTCTCTACCCTCGAGCCCTCCAGGCTTAAATCTCACCCTCTCTGTGAGGCCGGGCCATGCGGCAGGAGAGGCATGTGCTTGGAAGTCCAGCAGGCCTGCTTCAAATCCTGCCCTGACACCACCAAGTCTGGAGGGAGAAAGATGAAGGGAACAGCATGCCAGCTGAGGGAACAGCATCATCAAAGGCAAGAGGGTGTGAGTGGGCCCTTGAGAGCTCAGCTCGGAGGGATGGGTTGTGATCTGGGCAGAGGGGAGGAAGCCAGGGGGGCTGCCCTTTCCTCACTCTAGGCCTCTGCCCAGCTGTCGTCCCTGCCTGGCCTACTCCCCCCCTCCTGTCCAAGCCTATATGCCCTGAAGCCCCTGCTCAATGGTGGCCGCTGTCCATCCCTCCTTGAGCCATCCCCTCAACACTGGTCCTTCCCAGTGTTCCCGTAGCCCCACTTGCTGCCCCCTGATTTGAGCTGTTGGCAGCCCAAGTTGTGTGGGTTTCTGTCCTGCCTGAGCAGGTGGTAAGAACCTCAGGTCAAATCCTACCCTCCTTCTCTCCTGGCCGATCCTGGACAAGCAACCTCACCTCTCAAAATGAGAGCGGCAGCCTCCAACTCGCAGGGTTCTCTAGGACATTAAATGAGATTGTGTTTACAAAGCACCAAAATCAGCCAGTAGGGACACACATGACCCTACACATCTTCATCAGTTTTTGCGAGTCCCCTCAGGGCAGGGCCAGTGTCTGGTGCCCAGCTCACAGCAAGATAGAAAGGGGCTCAGCAGGCACCTCTGGAACGAATGGGTAGCCCGTTCTCCTGCTCAGATGTGATTTCTAGTTATCATATTGAGTGAGTGCCTACATCATCTCGTTTGAGCCCTGACCCCTTGAGACGCAGGAATGATTAGACCCATTTTGCAGATACTCTAGCTGAGGCTTAGAGAGACCAGGCTGTGCTGCGTGTTGGTTAGGACCCTGTCCCGTGAAGCCCCTTGCTGCTGGTCCAAACAGCCTCTTCTCCCTCCTGAGTCCCCTGCCCCTTCTCCAGGCCGCCCCTTGGAGTTGCTGGCATAAGAGTGTGTGGATTTGGGGACCCCCAATGGTCTGTCAGCTCAGGAGTCTTGTGCCCTATCAGACACACATGTGCACTTGCACAGTCACCCACACGTACATACATGTGACCTCTGTGGCCTGCAAGCACGGCCAGGTCTCCAGGGCACGTGACTCATCCCTGCAGCCGAACTCCCATGACATCCCTGTGAAATGCTGCAGATTGAGCTGTCACCGCTCATTGATGTGTTCACCTTGGTGTCCGAGCTGTCAGCCCTGGAGCGTGCATCAGCCCTGTCATTCACGGGGTCAGATGGGGCTTGGGGGCTCCCCACCCCCGGCTCAGGTGCCTGGGCAACCTGGGCTCAGTGGGGGGAGCAAGGGAGGACCCTGCACTCTTCATTCAGTTTCATCAGGCACAGGCAGCCAAGGAGACCTGGCACCCTGCTGGGCGACCTTGGGAAACTCGTGTGACCTCTCTGAGCTTCGGTGACCTCATTTGTCCAATAGCCTCATGACCCAATCCCATCCATTCTGCCAGCCTGGCCAGGCTGGATCTGAGGCTCGATTAGGAAAATGACCGTGGAGGATTGAGAGGGGGAGAAGAATAGGAGAAATGCAAAGTCGTGGTGGCCAGGGGGTGGCGTTGAGAGGAGGCCCCAGCTGCTGGGGTCCACCTGGGCCCGGCTGGAGGAGGTGCTGGATTGTCTTCCCTTGAACTCAGCCCTGGGGGCCACCCA
The DNA here is from genome assembly GCA_029593785.1 of Cabassous unicinctus. Taxonomy (NCBI): domain Eukaryota; kingdom Metazoa; phylum Chordata; class Mammalia; order Cingulata; family Chlamyphoridae; genus Cabassous; species Cabassous unicinctus. Next base: position 9,833 of record JAQZBX010110326.1, read on the forward strand.
CCCTCAGCTGTGCCATCCTGCCTGCCTCTGAGAGTGTGGGCAGCCCTGGGTGGGTCGGTGGGGGACACTTTGGTTCCTGAGAGGTCATTTAAAGCAGCCCGGGAGTGGGGAGTGGTTGGCTAGGGCAGCGGGTGGCCGAGGAATATAGGCAGTGACGGGGCAGGCAGGACCCACGTGGGCAGTGGGTCTAGGGCAGGCCCAGCCCGGGAGACCACCAGAGAGATTCATTCATTTATTTGCTCATTCACTCATTCGTTCTGCACGCATCTGTTGAGCCCCTCATCTGTGCCCTGCAAGACCAGACAGACTCAAGCCCTGCCCCCGAGGAGATCCCGTTCTGATGGAGGGAGACAGACAAAAAAACATGAAAAAGCAGTAAAACGTGTTGTGGTTAAGGGTGATAAGCGCTGAGGAGAGAAGGGAAACAGGGAAGGGGAAAGGCACGGATTTTTTTTTGTTTTTTTTCATTTTTAAATAAGGTGTCGGAGGAAGGCCTTCTTGAGAAAGTGACATTTGCACAGACGAGTGAAGGAGGTGAGCAGGTGAGCAGGC
>JAQZBX010110327.1:0-10383 GCA_029593785.1 Cabassous unicinctus
CTCTGCCCATCCAAATCTGCTGTTATGTGCTTCCAGTGTAGTTTTTATTTCTTGGATTGTGCCTTTCATCACCATCATATCCTTTATCTTTTTATGTATATTTACGTATTCTTCAGTATGTTCTGCCAGTGTCTTCTTAATTTCCTTAATCTTTTCCATCACTTCATTAAGTCGATTCATGATATTTGTTTGGACATCTCTGATTAGTTGTTCCATGTTCCACATTTGCTCCTGGTTTTTAGTTTGTTCATTGGACTGTGCCATGTCTTCCTCTTTCTTAGTACAGTTTGTAATTTTTTCTTGGTGTCTAGGCATCTGTTTATCTTGATAGGCTTATTCAGTTGATTTCCTTCCCTCTTTATTCTATGCTTTTATTTTGTTGTTTATCTTTTTGTGTGTATGATAAAGTTTTGCTTTGATGCGTCATTCCTTTTATTGTATTTCCTTCTTGTTGTCTATGTTCCTTTGAAAGAAAGAAATAGGACCAGAAGAAAGGAAAGAGATATGAAAAAATAAAGAATTATAGTAATAATAGTAGTGAAAGATAGGAGAGCAACCATGCAAGAACCACAAAATTGAAAATTTAACAGAATTAAGAAGCACAGAGGAATAAAATTTTAAAAAGTAGAGCAAAAAAAATGGAACAGGAAACCAAATAGAGAAAAATATATAGAATGAATTAACAAAGTGGAATGGTGAGAAGAAGAGAAAAGAAAAGAGACTACAGAGAAAGAAAATAGTAAAAAATGAAAGTAAAAGAGAAAAAAGGATCAAAAGAGAAAAATAAAAACAAGTAAAATTGGAAACCAAATAAAAGAGATGGAATGAAATAACAACAACAGAAAAAAAGATATAAAAATAAAGGAGAGAAAGGAAATTGCATAGGTAGAGCAAATCAGTAAACAAAAGTAAAAAGAAAAAAAAAGAAAAACAAACAAGCAGGGAAAAAAGGAAGTGAATACACAACAAGCAGGAATCAAGACAGCAGTGACTCATTAAAAAAAGAGAAGGAAAAAAAAAAAGAAACATGGATAAACAGCCTTCTCTGTTCCATCCCTAAGAATCTTCTCAGGCTGCTGATGTTCATCAATCACTCACCCTGCAGCCTGCCCTCTGCATGATTTGAACTTGGTTTTAGTAGGTAAAATAAGGGATTTTTTTTTAAAAAAAGAATCCTTTGTTTTTAAAAAAGAAGAGATCCAAGAAAATTAATACAAAGAGAATGTCTATATGTTCCCTGTCATATTTTTTCAGCTTGATGCCTGATAAACTGGTGGATCACTTCTCAAGTTAGAACCAGGAATCGAACCAGGGGTATTGTATATGCTAGGCCAGAATTCTTCCACTGACCTATTCTTCCTCCTTATATTAATAAGCCTTTCAGAAAGCTATCCACCACTTTTCCCTCATGCCGAATAGATTCCCTGCAGTCTTCTGGAATGGTGCTGATCAGCCATGTATCTGTACCTTTTTCTGATGTAATTCCTCTATTTATGCAGCTGGGCATGACCACCTGCCTGAGATGATTCCACTCCCGAATCCCTGTTGATTTGGGGTCTCTTTCAATATTTAAAGGGGGCCCAGCTGGCTAAACTCACTGCAAAGAAATCACTCTCCACCCTCCCAGACTCTTCTTCCTCACAGGGAATCAGCCATCACATTCCCATTTGGGGCAGTGTACCAGGGCTCCATCTGGTCTATCCTTCCTGATGGATCGGTATGTGTGACACTTCCAGCCACCAATTTAAGCAACCCACAATTTCCCCCTGGCTTCCTATCTGTCCAGTACCCTCCTAGATGACTCAGAGCACATTCTCAAGAAGGTAGATGACTTCTCTACTCTCAGAGAGAAATAACCAGGAGTTTTACCCTCACTTAATAGCTCGTGGATTGGGAAGGGAGCCCTTCCCAGCAGCCAGGAGGTTTAATAACTCACAATTACTTGTTTTGGCTTCTTTGTCTCTTTGACCCTCACTCTTCTGGGAGTTGTGAATCAGTGTCCTAGTTTGATGTACCCCAAAGCAGGTCCCCAAGACAGCCTCTGGATTTTTCTCTGTTGTTCTAGTGAGAACTTAGTCTTATTTGCCTAACCCATTGGTCATGTTTCCACAATCCCCTCCTTTTTAAAACTTTTAGTTTAGCTCTCCCTCTCCTGTTTTTTTAACTTTTAGTTTAGCTCTCCCTCTCCTGTTTTTTTAACTTTTAGCTTAGCTCTCCCTCTCCTGTTTTTTCCTTTTGACGTGCAAAACTATCTTTAATATTTCTTCAAGGGCACATTTCTTTTTGATATAATCTCTTAATTTCTGTTTATCTGTGAATATTTTGAACTCTTCCTCATTTTTGATGCCAGGTGGATAAAGAATTATTGGCTGGAAGTTTTTTTTTTTCCTTTTAGCACCTTAACTATGTTATATCACTGCCTTCTTGCCTGCATGGTTTCAGAAGAGAAATCAGCACTTAATCTTATCAAGTTTCACTTGTATGTGATGGTTCTCTTTTCTCTTGCTGCTTCCAGTATTCTCTCTTTGTCTTGAGCTTTGAACAATTTGTCTTGAACAATATGAACAATTTGAACAATATGTCTTGGAGAAGGCCTGTTAAGGTTTATACTATTTGGGGTGTGCTGTGCTTCCTGGACATGTATGTCCATCTCCCTCAATAGGGTTGGGGCATTTTCAGCCATTCTTTCCTTCAACACACCTTCTTTCCACTTTCCCTTCTCTTCTCCCTCTGTGATGCCGATAATGCATATGGTTGTGCATTTCATGTTGTCATTCAAGTCCTTATATCCTTGCTGGATTTTTTCTATCTTTTTATCTCTCTGTTATACTATCTGTTTGATTTCAGATGTACAGTCTTCCACATTGCTGATTCTTTCCTCTGTCTCTGCAAATCTGCAGTTGTGTACTTCCAGTGTATTTCTTTATTTCTTGGATTGTGCCATTCATAACTATCATATCCCTTACCTTTGTATGTATGTTTATGATTTCTTCAGTATGTTCTCCCAATGTTTTCTTAATTTCCTTAATCTCTTCTTTCACTTCATTAAGTTGATTTATGATATTTATTTGGACATCTCTGATTAGTTTTTCCATGTTCTGCATCAGCTCCTGGTTGTTAGTTTTTTCATTGGGCTGGGCCATGTCTTCCTGGTTCTTAGTAAGGCTTGTCATTTTTTGTTGATGGCTAGGCATCTCTTTATCTTGAATAATTTATTCAACTGATTAGCTTCTCTCTTTATGGTTTTATTTTGTTATTTTTGTGTGTGTGTTAAGGTTTCATTTTGACACTTCATTCCTCTTATTCTATTTCTTTCTTGTTGTCTATGTTCCCTTGAAAAAAAAATAGGACCAAAGAAAAGGAAAGACATAAGAGAAGAAAATTAATAATAGTTATAATAATAGTAAAAGGTAGGAGAGGAACCATACAAGACCTAAGAAAGTGAATAATTAACATGAATAAGAAGTGCAGAGGAATAAAATTTAAAGTGGAGGAGAAACAATGAATCAAGACACATAACAGAGAAAAATATATTGAATGACTTAAAAGATTGGAATGGGGAGAAGAGAGGAAAAGAAAATAGAAAATAGAGAAAGAAAAAAGTAAAAAGGAAAGAAAGCATTGAAAAAGGGAGAGAAAAAAAACAAGGAACATTGAAGACCAAACAAAAAGAGTGGCAGTGAAAGAAAAACAACAGAAAACAGAAGATAGAAAAATGGAGAGAAATAAAATATCGTAGGAAGAGAAAATGAGTAAAAAAATCAAAGGAAAAACAGACAAGCAGTGCAGCATAAGAAAGGGAAAAACAGCAAAGAAGAATCAGGACAGAAGGAAGTCATTTTAATAATGGAGAAAGAAAAAAAGGAAAAGAGCAAAAAACAAAAATAAACACAGATAAACAGCCTTCCCTTGTAGACACTTAAGGATCTTCTCAGGCTGCTGGTGTTCATCAATCCATCACCCTGCAGCCTGTCCTCTGCAGTTTTGAATTGGGTTTTAGTGAGTAAAATAAAGAAAATTTAAAAAGTAACCTTTATACAGAAAGAATGAATAAGAGATCCAAAAATAGCTAGTAAAAACAGAATGTCGATATGTTCCCTGTCATAATGTTTCAGCTGGATGCCTTATATCTTGGTTAATTACTTCTCTAAGAAGAGCCAAGAATTGAACCAGGGACCTTGCCCATACAGGGCAGGAATTCTTCCACTGAGCTCACCTGTCTACTTAGTTATCCTTTAAGAATACTATCCACCCCCTTTCCCTCAGGCAGGTTAGATATTTGTTAATATCCTGCTGATCAGATGCCTGTCTGTCACTTCCTCATCTCTGATCTTCTTCTCTTTACCTGGGTGACTGAGCATGACAGCCTGCCTGATGAAATACCCCTCTTCTCTCCCCTTTGAGTCAGGGTCCTTTCCAATATTCAAGTGGGGCTCATCTGGCCAAGTTCACTGCAAAGAAACTACTCTATATCCTCCCAGATCCCTTTTACTCCATGGTAATCCACCTTCTCACTGTTTAGAGCTGGGATCCAGGAACTCCATTTATGTTACTTGCCATGAGGGTGGGGTATATGTGCCACTTCCAACCACAGGAGTGAGCAACTCACGATTTTCCTTTGCTGGTTTATCTTTTCATTACCTTTCTAGATGACTCAGAACACCTTCCTGTTCTATATATGTGCAAAGAAGCTGGCATAGAGGAAGATGTCTGCTCTTGTTTCAGTTAGATACAAATTGCCAAGAGTTTTACCTTTGCTTAATATCTCAGAGGTGGGGAAGGTGAACTCTCCCAGGAGCCAGGAAGTATAATAACTCACAAATAGTTATTTTGGTTTCTTCATCTCTCTGTCCCTAATTTTTCTAGGAGTTGTGAAGCAGCCTACTGGTTGGCTGTAGCCCAAAGCAGCTACTCAAGGCAACCTTTTGCTCTTTCTCCATTGTTTTAGTAAGAGCTGAGCCTTTCTGCTTAACCCCATAAACATGTTCTCAACAACTTACTTCTTAAGGCATTTTCTTCAGGAGTTTTCTTTGCTTAAACCACTCTTTGAGTAATGTACTTGTCTAATAGATCCATTTGCTTCAGACATTGCTCTAAATCTCCCCTCAGTGAGGCCTCCCTAGTCACTATTTTAAATATAGCCTCTTCATCAGTTCTCCTGATTCCCTTATCATAATCTACCTATTTTTAAAATACAAATTATCATCTTCTTAATATTTAATGTACATATTTATTATATTTTTTGTTTCTAGTCTCTCACCACTAGAATGTGAAATTCAAGAAAGCAAGGATCTTTGTTTATTTTGTTCAGTAATCTATCACAAGTCATCTGTAGAGTGGTATATAACAGAAACTCATTAAATATGTATGATGGATACCATTTTTGAGTTGAATTTGATGAGAATAAACCACAGGTCCTAAAACTAGTGTATGATGGCTTCCATAAGAATGTTTAATTTCATGTTTTCATTTGCATTATGACTTCAAAATACCTATAAGCACATCTTGGGTTGTTTAATGAAGAGCTTATGTAACTTGTATAACCACATATGTTCAGTGTCTGATCATGAGTGATAATATAGAAGAACCAAATACTGCTACATTGTGAGTGGAGGCTAAGATATGAGCAGAGGTGAACTTAGTAGATGAGTGTCACAGTTTGAATTTGGTGAATCACAAAAAAAGATTATGTACTTCAACTAATCTATCCCTATGAGTGTGGTACCCTTTTGATCATATTAGATTCACTTTATAACATTTTATTAGATTGCTTCTGATTGGTCTACTTCAGTGATGTGTGACTCAGGCTGAGTTTTTGTTGATTTGCTGGGCCTTATATAAATGGAGACACAGAGACACACAGAGAAAAGGGAAGCTGCCATTTTTTATCTTGTCATGTGAGAGAAAGAAGAAAGTAGAGGGGGGGCACTCAAGGTACACCTACATCTGCAGAAATGCAGGGAAACTACAAGAGAGTGAGAGATATCACAGAGTCTGGAAACAGCAGAGCACAAAGGCACAGAAAGAGACCCCAGAGGGACTAGGCTCATGGAGCATCTCAAGACTAAAGAGACAAACCCTATGCCTGGTCACCCATAGCTAGAATCCAGGAGATGTTAAACTAGGAAGGGAAGGCAGGAACCTTGGCAGAGATTAGCTGCCATTTTGATTCACCATGTGCCAGAACCCCAGAATCACTTGCAGCTGACTTTGGTGAGAAAATACCTCTGATGTATGTAGATTTGTACATTTTATTGCCCTGGAACTGTATGCCTTTACACCAAATAAAATTCCCATTTTAAAAGCAATCCATTTCTGGTACTTTGTATCAGCAGGCCTGTGGCAAATTAAGAGAGTGAATAAAGGATTTGCATCAACTGGATGTTGAATGAGTGTGGTGTGTATGAGAAAGTTTTCACAATATTTTAGATTGAGAAAATTCTTACTAATATTAATGGGTCTGACTCAAAATTGCCTTTGCTTCATCTCTTTGCAATAATTATATATGACAATTTTCCTACAACAAAACTATAATACTAGCCATCTTAAATTTCTTTCATTAATTTACATTTTAATGGTATTATATTTGTAAATTTGTTTAATTTTACATTTGTGTAAGAATTATGGTTATCAGACATTTGCAATTCTTTTTATGGTTTCCTTCATAATAGTAACATTATAATTTAAATCATTTACTTTGAACCTGGAAACCATTAGATTACTTTTTTCCTTTAAACCAGTTCTATATATCATTCAAAATTAAGAATCCAGTCTATCTTTTTGAATAAAATTTGTGTATAAAAGAAGCACAGTTTTCTTAAGTTAGTGTATATACACTAGAAAAACAAAACAAAACATAAGATGGATAGTGGGAAGATGGTGTTGGATTAGGCAGACAAGGCTATGCTCTCACAAAAACAATGGAGAAAGAGCCAAAAGCTACCCAAGGGACCTGCTTTGGGGGTCACAACTGCTAAGATGGTGAGGGACTGAAAGACAAAGAAACTGAACAACAAACTGTGAGTTACCCCCAAGGTATTAACCTGGGGTAAAACCCCTAGCTCATTCCAACTAACTGAGAGGGGAACAGATGTCTTCCTCCCTGCAAGCTGTTACAAGGGATAAGAGACAGATATTTGGGGGCTTTTCTTCAGTGAATTGGACCAGTGGAGCCTATTTTGAATCTCAGCTCTGGCCAGATCAAAACAAAGGAAAATGGAGAGAGATACTCCTCTGTGGAAAAGGGCATCAACGAGCACCATCTGTTGGCTGGCCTGGAAATTTCAGGGACAAAACCTGCATTGGGTCTCTGTGTTCTCTAAATTCTGGGAGAAAACCTGTGCTCTTTTAGTAAGTCCCTGGTATGATTTTGATAGCTTAAGCTGGGAAATTTTAAAGACATAGAATAATTTGAACCAAATATCAAAGATGACCTTTGAAAAAAATAATAACAATAAGCAAGAGAAAGACTAATGGCCATCAGAGTAAATTCAACACAATACTCAGATGCCTAGAATTTTAAAAATTACAAGCCATACTAGGAAATCTGCCAGCCAAGTATTGTATATCTGGCAAATCTGTCATTCAAAAGTGAAAAGGAGTTCAAACTCTTCACAGACAAACAAAAACTGAAAGAATATTTTACCAAAAGATCAGAATTTCAAGAGATTATAATGGGTGTGCTGCAGCTTGAATGGAAAAAACAAAGGAGAGAGACCTGGAGAAGAGTGCAGAAATGAAGATTATTAGAAAAGGTAAATTAAAAGGTAGAAAGATAAAGAGTATGATATGAGAACAGAAAGGCAAATGTCAAAATGAATGAAGTAAGCAATGCCTTTACATTAATAACATTGAATGTTAATGGCTTGAAATTCCCAATCAAAAGACATAGACTGATAGAATGAATTTTTTAAAAAAATGAGTCATCTATATGTTGTCAACAAGAGACTGACATCAGAGATTAGGACACAAGCAGGTGAAAAGAGAAAGTTTGGAAAAACTTATTCCATGCCAATAGTTAACAAAAAAGAGCTGAAGTAGCGATACTAATATTGGATAAAATAGGTTTTTAAGTGCAAAACTGTTATAAGGGATGAAGATGGCCATTATATATTAATAAAAGGGGCAATTCACCAAGAAAAATTGACTATATTAAATATTTATGCACCTAACCTCAGTGCTCCAAGATACATGAGGCATACAGTGTCAAAAATGATGGGAGAAATAGATATCTCTACAATAATAGAGACTTCAATACACCACTATCTACTATCTACATTGGATACAACATCTGGACAGAGGATAAATAAAGAAAGAGAGAGCCTGAATAATATGATAAATGAACTAGACCTAACAGACGGCTATAGAGCATTGCACCCGAAAACAGCAGGTTATACATTCTTTTCAAGTGCTTATGTATGCTTCTCCAACAAAGTCCATATATTGGGTAACAAGATAAGTCTAAATAAATTTTAAAAGATTAAAATTATGCAAAACACTTTCTTTGATCATAACAAAATGAAGTTAGAAATCAATGATGTATGGGAAAAGTCATAAACACATATGTTAACCCCATTTTGCAAAGTAGCCCACCCGAAACAATGGTCAGCACCAGGAGGTCTCCCCTGCCCCAATAACAGATGGTCCAAAGCCCCTACTCCTCTAAATAATCCAATAGGATGTATGAATCTCAAAACTGAACATGAGAATATCACTAGATTACCAAGTATCATGTTTGACATTTCAACATATCCATCTCCACCTCCCCAAGACTTACCCTCCCAAAAGGGCAAAAGTCAGTAATCTTCCACCACATATCCATGTGCCACATCTATGCATCCCTTCTATAAACCCACCCAGTTACGCTAGCTCAAAAGAAGCCATCCCAAACCTTGGCGGGCGGGCTGAAGTCTCACTTTAAGTCCCCACCATGCCAGTGACCTAATAAACTTTTCTTCATGAATTTTGGTCATTCTCTGAGCCTCATTGGACCGGGACTAACAATATGAAGAATTAAACAGACATTGAAAACCTCTCAAAGATGAAAAGGCAAGGACCAGAGGGCTTCACAGATGAATTCCACCAATCATTCAAAGAAGACTTAATACAGATCTTGCTTACACTTTTTCAAATAATTAAACAGGAAAGAATACTACCACACTCATTCTTTGAGGCCAACATTATCTTCATATAAAAGTCAGATAAAGGTACTTCAAAAAAAGAAAATTACAAATCAATATCTTTAATGAATATATTAATAGATGAAAAAATCCTCAACAAAATACTTGCAAACAGAATCCAAAAACACTTTAAAAGAATTCAACACCACCATCAAGTGGGTTTTATCACAGGTATGCAAGGGTGATTCTGCACAAGAACAACAATTACTGTAATAAACTACAGTGATAAATTGAAGAAGAAAAATCATATGATCCTCTCAACTGATGCAGGAAAGGCATTTGACAAAATACAGCACCATTTCTTGATAAAAACACTCCAAACGATAGGAACAGAAGGAATCTATCTCAGTATTGCAAAGTGCATATATGAAAAACCTAGAGCTAGCATTGTACTCAATGGTGAAAGATGGATAGCTTTCTCAGTGAGATTAGGAACAATACAAGGATGCTCACTGTCACGATTATTATTCACTATTGTGCTAGAAGTTCTGGTTAGAGCAATTAGGCTAAACAAAGAAACAAAAGGCACCCAAATAGGAAATGAAGAAGTAAAATTTTCACTATTCCCTAATAACATGATCATATATCTAAAATATTCTAAAAAATTCACAAGAAAGCTACAAGTATTAATGGATAGTTTCAGCAAAGTGGCAGATACAATATTAATATGCAAAATCAATAGCGTTTTTCAATACTACTGATGTGCAATCTGAGGAGGAAATCAGAAAAAATAAATTTCCATTTATAATAGAGACTAAAACAATCAAATATTTAGGAATAAACTTAGGGACATAAAGGACCTGTATTCAGAAAACTACAAAACATTGCTAAAAGAAACCTAAGAAGACATAAATAAATGGAAGAACATTCCATGTTCATGGATTGGATGACTAAATATCATCATCAATTCTACACGAATTGATTTACAGATTTAGTGCAATCCCAATAGAATTTCAGTCAGCCTTTTCTGCAAAAATCAAAAAGACAATTTATTTCGAAGAGTAAGGGGACCCGGATAGCCAAAAATGTCTTTAAAAAGAGTGAAGTTGGAGGACTCTCACTTCGGGACTTTAAAGCATGTACTTAGCTACTGTGGTAAAAGCAGAATGGTATTCGCTTAAGGAAAGACAGATTGACCAAAGGAAAAGGACTGAGAACTCAGAAATTGAAGCTCATGTTTTCCTTTAAGTGATTTTTGACAAGG
>JAQZBX010110328.1:0-10383 GCA_029593785.1 Cabassous unicinctus
CCACAACATTCTTTTCACCCTTACACAATTTTAAAAATGCACTTTACTTATGAACCAATTTCTCTCAAACAATTTTTTCATTGCCTTTAAATTATCCTTGTTCATAAAACAGTAGATGAAGGGATTCTGCAAGGAAATCACAATAGTGTAAAATATTGGCATTGTCATATTATGTTCCAAAGAGCAACTGGACCTTGGCTTCACATACATGAAGAGGATTCTCCATGGTAAGTTGACACTCCAGTTTGGTGAGAGTCACAGAAAAAACAGGAAAAAACAGGAAAAAACATTCAACCTCCATTTGTCTGAATACATCTTCAGAATGGTTAATAGAATGAAAGCACAGGAGATCAAGAATATCAGTATAGTACTTATCTCTGAGCCCACAAATTAAAAGAGTAGAAGATTTTGATGAGTGTCAGAACAAGAAATAGCAACATGTGGAAAGATGTCACAAAACATATGTCTAACTTCATTTTTTTTTAATGGGCAAAGGATTTGAATATATATTTCTTTAAATGTTACACAACGTATCCAAAGGCACATAAAAAGATGCTCAACAGCATTGGTCATGGAAAAATGCAATACAAATTATTTTAAGATATCAATTCACACGCACTAAAATGGTTAAAAATATTTTTTTTGGCTTTTAAAAAGGGTATTTATTTGGGGTAGAAGTCTACAGTTACAAGGCCCTAAAGAATCCAACTCAATGTACCATAAGATGTACTTTCTCACCAAATGTCTGTTGCCATGTGTTGAAGCAAGATGGCTTCCAATATCGATGAGGGTCAAACTTCCTCTTTTCTCTTAAGGCTCCACGGGCCCAGCTTTTTCTAATTTCATTTTATGCACAGAAGAATAAGCTAAAAGTGGTCACAGCATGCACTTTAGCATGCAAAATCCCACCAACATAGGAAGAAATGGGTGGCACCTAACTGAATACATAAGTGGGCTATATATTACTACATAACAACCACAAGCCTTTACAGCCAAGGGAGAGCCAAATGTGGTCACAAAAGTAACAAAGAGAGGAATCTGTCTTGCATTTTCAAGAAGTAAAATGGCTTTATTCACTGCCATTAAATTGATCATCATTTGGAAGGTGGAAACAGAAACCAGCAGGCATCCAACATTGACAACATACTCAGAAAACATTATATGGGATTGTGGAACCATCAATTCCCAAAGACAGATTCAACTAGTCCAAAATTTCCTTTCAGAGTAAAAAGATAGATTGCTAAAAATAGGATCAAGAGGGAGACTTTCAGCTCAATATTATTTATGAAGCCCCTCTTTATATACATGGTGACTTTAGTAGCATTATTCAACTGAATATTGCATGGCTTCTAATTTGATGGCAATCTTGACATTTCAATTTATATTTATAGGTCCTCAAGACAATATCTCCTGAAAAGAGAACCCACCCAATTATATCCTCATGTTTGTTTCTTAGAAAGGAAAATGCTATCTTAGGCAATGATAAGGTAAGGAATGGCAAAGAATTTGGACCCTAATGGATGCACTTAACTGTATAAAATAAATTATTTCATATACTTCTTGCTAAATGTGTCATGTAAAAAAAATTGAAACCTGCCATTTTACATGTTTTATTTTCCAGTTAATTTTGTATAAAAAGTTCTACCATTGGTTTTTATCTTACATCATATTAAATTCACAACAATGGATATTGCAAATTTATATCCACAAACGTTATAGTGGAAAGTGCATTCCTGAGTAATATTCCTATTTGTTTTAACATGCATGAAATACCTTTCTTTAATGGTTATAATTATTACATGGGAGCAGCCATATTCACATCACAAGATTTTAAAAAAATTAATTGAGAAATAATGTGAAAATTATTTAATTTAAAATGTTTCCAGATGACTTAAAAATGGGAATAGTTACATTTACATGTCCACTTGTCTCACAGGGGCTTCTTTTCATACTAAACCAGCTTGTGCCCTTTCCTGGCAATGACCCTATACCAGTTGTCCTTCTGGAGCAGTGATGAAAGAGCAGCAGAATGTGTTCTTGAGATAGATGCATCTTACGTGCCATCCAAAAGAGTACAATACCTGTTTTTCATTTTTATTTCCTGAAGTACATGTCAATGAATTGCTCATTTATGTCCTTTGCAGCTTGTTGTACTGTTATTTTTGTTCAAATTTTAACTTAACAAAATATATTGTATTTTTCTACTCATATGCACACTATCCTTGCAGTGTCCTTGGGTGGATTTTCAAGACATATTTTTGTCAAGAAGAAAATTGTGGCCATTTCATTAACCTAGTATAGCTGTTTATGTAAGATAAGAAGTATAATTAGTGGTAAGATTTTGGCAACATTCTTTCATAATTTGTAACAAATGTCTCACGACAATGCAAGGTGTCGTTGGAGGGTTGATATATGGGATCCCTGTATGATATTATGAATGTTTGCTTTGTAAGTTCACAAATTTTACTATACACTTATTGTTTATGTATGTTCATGTATAAATGATATAAAAATAATAGTAGGGTGGGTTGGGGTAAAACACTTTGGTTAGTAGTAATATTTTGAGGTTGCTCTTTAATCATTAGTTAAAAATGTTTAACAACAATGCAAGTTATTGGTGGTATGGTGACATATGAGAGCCCTGTATGATGCTATGTATGTTTGTTTTGTAAGTTCACAACTATTGCTATACATTTATTGTTTATGTACATCCATAATGAGTGATATAGTTCAAAAAAAATTTAAAATTACATTAGAGGACTTCCAGGAAGATGGAGGATTAGAGAGGTACAAGGCTCAATTCTCTCCCAGAAAAATAACTAGAGTTCAGGCAGAAACTCTTCAGATCAATAGTTCTTGGACTTAGGAGAGCAGGGGAGGGCTGCAAAGTACCCTGAAGACAGAGAGGCAAGGATAAGAAGACTGCAGAGAGGATCCATTGCTAATTTGTGTCTATGTGGCTGCTCATGTCCAGCCACAACCCTCAGAGTAAATAGCTTTGGGTCCTCTGGTCTCTGGATGGCAGCTATGGAATGAAAGGCCCACAGTGGTCCACTTTCCCAGAAAGTAGGAGAAGAAGGTACACAGCCTACTGCTGATCCAGTTATTAAATGGCAAATTTGGTCTGCTGTGACCCAGAGCCTTCCCACCCTTCCTCGCTGTGTATAGCCTTGCCACTGTCTTCAGTGAGGGGCAGGCAAAGAGCTAAAAATAGATTGGCTTCTCAAACACTTTCCTTACTGAACTGGACTGGCCTTTACTGACACAGAGAGGAGTGGAAATTTTTCTGAGGGAAAAGGGAAGCTGTGGTTGCCGAGGAGAGATGCTTCTGACTAGCATATCTGAGCAGCATGGATTGGCTTTGAATACTCTGTCTTGAGGAGAAACTCCTAGACATTGATTCTATACACTTTCTGCCTTTGGGGTTCCAGTGAACACATTCTCCCCTAGAATTTGAACAAGGATATTTGCCAAATAGCGCTATCTGCTGGCAGGCCAGAAAAGTGCATTCTAGGGGAAAAATAAACAAAACAGTCTTTATGGTGCCTTTCCATCCCCTCTTCCCAAAGGCCCTTGGATGATGGTCTGCAATCCATTAGTGGGTCCATGGTGCTGTTTTGAGTAGTTAAACAGGGGTAATTCTAAAGAACAAGAACAAGTTGAACCAAGAATCAAGGAGCTGTAACACAGATCCACTCAACAGTAAATCCCTAGGCAAGAGAGTGAAACTGATCATAAGAGTAATATTGCCATCATAATCATATGCATAGACATCATTAAAAAAATTGCAGGCCATACTAAGAATCAGGATGATATCGCCCAGGCAAAGAAACAAATGATAACATCAGATGAGTCACAAGATTTGAATAAACTAATCAATTAGGACCATACAAATCTCTTAAATCAGTTCCAGGAGTTGAAGGAAAGTATGGCTAATGATATAAAGGAAATTAAGAATACACTGGGTGAGCACAAAGAAGAATTTGGAAACTTGAATAGAAAAATAACAGAGCTTATGGGAATGAAAGACACAATGGGTGAGATTAAAAATACATTTGATGCATATAGCAGATTTGAAATGGCAAAAGGAAGAATTAGTGAATTAGAAAGAAAACAGGAGAGCTGAAATTGACAAGACAGAACAGATAGAGAAAAGAATGGAAAATTGGAGCAGGGGCTCAGGGAATTGAATGATAGCACAAAGCACAGGAACATGTGTCATGGGAGTTCAAAAAGGAGAAAAGAAGGGAAAAGGGGCAGAAAAAGTATTTGATGAAATAATGGTTGAAAATTTCCCAACTTTCATGAAAGACATGAATTGGAAAGCAGTAAGAGAAAAGCAATCCATCACATTAAGTCCAGTAAGACTTGATGCAGAGTCTTCTCAGAAAACATGGATATGAGAAAGCAGTGGTATATGATATATTTAAGATACTGAAAGAGAAAAATTGCCAGCCAAGAATTTTGCATCTGGCAAAACTGTCATTCAGAAATGAAGGTGAGTATACAGTATTAACACATGAACAGAAACTAATAAAGTTTGTAAACAAAATCAAATTTTACAAGAAATGCTAAAGTGAGCTCTACAACCTGAAAGGGCAAGACAGGAAGGAGAGGCCTGGAGGAGAGTTTAGAAATGAAGAATGTCAGGAAATGTAACCAAAAGTGTAAAAAGTCAGATAGAAATAAGATATGACTTATGAAAGCCAAAGGATATAAAGATCGAAGTAATGCCTACACAGTAATAACATGGAATGTTAATGAACTAAACTCCCCAATCAAAAGGTTGGCATAATGGATAAAGAAATGAGCCATCCATATGTTGTCTACAAGAGACTCAAGTTAGACCCAAGGATACAAATAAGCTGAAAATGAAAGTTTGCCAAAAGGTATTTCACACAAACAGTAACAAAAAGAGCAGGGCTGGTTTATCTACTGTCAGACAAAACAGACTTTAAATGCAAAAATGTTATAAGATATGCAGAACGTCATTATATATTAATAAAAGGGGTAATCTACCAGGAAGAAATAACAATAATAATTATCTATGCACCTAACTAGGTTGTCCTAAAATATATGAGGCAAACTGACAAAACTGAAGGGAGAAAAAGATGTCTCTACAATAATAGTTGGAGACTTCAATACACCATTCACATCAAAGATAGAACAACCAGAAGATCAATGAGGAAACAGATAACTTGAACAATATGATAAATGAGCTAAAACTAAAACATATTTACAGAATATTACACCCCAAATCAGCAGGATATACATTTTTTCTCAAGAGCTCATGGATCTTTCTCTAAGATTAGGCCACATGTTGGTTAGCAAAACAGGTTTCAATACATTTAAAAAGATTGAAATTATACAAAGCATCTTTTCTGATCATAATGGAATGAAGCTGGAGATAAATAATTGTTAGGATACGGGAAAATTCACAAATATATGGAGGCTAAATGGCACATTCTTAAACAATCAGTCGGTCAAAGTAGAATTTGCAAGATAAATCAGTAAATATCTCGAGATAAATGAAAAGAAGAACCCATTTATAAACTCATGAGATGCACATAGGCAGTACTGAGATGGATATTTGTAGCCCTTAAATATTTGCATTTTAAAGGAAGAAAGAGATAAAACCAGAGACCTACTAACTGAACACATGGAGGAATTAGAAAGAGGAGATCTCACCAAACCAATCACAAGTAAAGAAATTGAATCAGTTTCCCAAGAAAGAAAAGCCAGAAAGCTTCACAGGTAAATTTCTAGAATTAATACCAATCTTGCTTAAACTCTTCCAAAAAATTGAAAAGGAAGGAAAATTATCCAACACATTTTATGAAGCCAACATCATCCTAATACCAAAACCAGGTAAAAATACTACAAGAATAGTAAATCACAGACCAAAATATCTAACAAATGTAGGTGCAAAAATACTCAACAAAGTACATGTAAATCATATCCAACAGCATATTAAAAGAATTATACACGATGATCCTGTGGATTTTATTGCTGATATAGAAGGGTGGTTCAACATAAGAAAATCAATTAACGTAATACACTACATTAACAAATTGAAGGGAAAAAAACACATGATCATCTTGATTGATTCAGAAAGTGCATTTGAAATAATCCAGGGTCCTTTCTTGATAAAAACACTTCAAAATATAGGTATAGAAGGAAAGTTGCTCAACATAATAAATGGAATATATGAAAATCCCACAGCCAACATCATCCTCAATGGGCACAAAGGGCAAAGGTTGAAAACTTTTCCTCTAAGATCAGGAAAAAGACAAGGACGTCCAGTGTCACCACTGTTATTCAACACTGTGCTAGAAGTTCTATATAGAGCAAATAGGCAAGAAAAATAAATAAAAGGCATCTACATTGGAAAAGAGGAACTATAACTCTCACTATTTGCAGATGATATGATCTTATATTTAGAAAATCCAGAAATATCTATAGCAAAGCTATTAGAGGGGAACAGCTTCCCACATGGGAGGTCCGGGGTTTAGTCCCCAGGACCTCCCAAGAAAAAAAAATCAAAAATCAAAAAACAACAACAACAGCAACAACAAAAGCAAACAAACAAATGAGAAAAACAACTCAGGGAAGCCAATGTAACTCAATGGCCAATGTCCCACCTATGAGGTCGCAGGATGAATCCTCAGCCCCGGTACCTCAAAAAACAAAACAAAACAAAAAAAAAACAACCTATCAAAGCTAATAAATAAGCTCAGCAAAATGTCAAGATACAAGATCAACATGCAAAAATCAATAACATTTCTATACATTAGTAATGAGCAAGGTGAGTAGGAAATCAAGAAAAATATTCCATTTACAATAGCAACAACAAGATCCACCATCTAAGAATAAATGTAACCAGGAATGTAAAGGATCTATATCCAGAAAACCACAAAACACTGCTAAAAGAAATCAAAGAAGACCTAACAAATGGAAGGGTATTCCGTGTTCAAGAACTGTAAGACTAAATATCATGAAGTTGTCAGTTCTACCTTAAATTGATTTACACAGTCAATGTAATTCCACAAACCTATTTTACAGAACTTGAAAATCCAATTATCAAATTTATTTAGAAGGGAAAGTCTTCCTGAATAGCTGAAAACATCCTAAAAAAAGAAGAATGAAGTCGGAGGACTCATGCTTCCTGATCTTGAAGTGCATTATAAAATTACAGTGGCCAAAGCAGCATGGTATTGGCATAAATGGATTCAATGGATTCAAACTGAAAGTTCAGAAATAGATCCTCATGTCTATGCACAATTGACTTTTGATAAGGCTGCCAGGTATATTCAGCAGGGTCAGCACAGTCTCTTCAACAAATGGTGCTGGAGAACTGTGCTTCCATATTCAAAAGAATGAAAGAGGGCCTCTATCTCAAACCTTATACAAGAATTAACTCAAAATGGATCAAAGACGTAATGTAAGAACTAGAACCATAAAACGCCTAGATGAATATGTAGGGGAATATCTTCATGACTTTGTGGTAGGCAAAGGATTCTTAGACTTTACATTCAAGCATGAGCAATGAAAGAAAAAATAGATAAATTGGACCTCCTCAAAATTAAAAAGTGTTTCTAAACACTTTTTCAAGAAGCTGAAAAGACAGCATAATAAAAGAGAGAAAATCTTTGGAAACCACATATCCGATAAGAATTTAATACCCAGAATATTTTATAAAGAAATCCTAAAACTCAACAATAAAAAGACAAAGGAAACAATTAAGAAGTGAACAAAAAGCTTGAATAGACATTTTTCCAAAAAGGAAATAGAAATGGCAAAAAATTCACATGAAAATATACTCAACATCACTGTTAGGGAAATACAAATTAAAACTACAAATAGATATTGTTTCACACCTACTAGACTGGCACCTTTAAAAAATGGAAATAATATAAATATTGGAGAAGTGTGGGGAAATAGGAATATTTAATCCCTGTTTTTGGGAATGTAAGATGGTATGGCCACACTGTGGAAGACAATTTGGCAAAAACCTCAGGAAGCTAAGTATAGAACTGCCATATTATCTGGCAATCCCATGTCTAGATACATACTCAGAAGACATCAAAGCAGAGACACAAGTAGGTATATGCACATCAACATCCATAGCATTATTATTCACAATTGCCTAAAGATGGAAACAACCCAAGTGCCCATCAACCAAAGAATGGATAAACAAAATGCATATATATATAAAGAATAGAATTATCAGATAAGCTTAAAATCATTGGAATGAGAAGAAAACCACAAGTTTTGATTTCCCAAAGAGACCCCAATAGATGTTGGTGAAAGGTTTTTTAATACAAGCATAAATAATTTCATATATGTGGGTTTATGGAAAAAAAATTCTCATTTACTCATTTGAGAATCTAGAGTACAATATATAATTAAGCTAAATTCCCATTTCTGAGTAAATTCAATTTATCTACATCTGATAAAAACACCCAATAAACATATTTTATAATAATTTCTAATTAATTTCATTTGAATGGCTATAAAGGTTTCAACTAATACTATAAATATATATTAATGTATTTTTGAGTTAAAAAATTCTGTTACAAAAATTTCCTCATCCTCTTCTTTCTACCCTTACCTTTTCTCTCCCATTCTCCCTCTTTCTGTCTGTTTTTCTCTCTCTTGCTCTGTCTCTTTTTCTCTGTTTCTTTCTCTCTGGTCTCTCTGTTATAAGATGTATAGTATAGAAATATTTCCTGGAGAGATAAAGGGAAAAGAAGAATTAGCTAGATAAAAAGAAGGAACATTACAATTCTACACTTCACAGCATGCCTAAGATAGAACATTTGTGTAAACTGAAGAGCTTCAAAAACCTTGTATGTAATCTCAGTTTAGCCCTGAATGACAAAATATTTGGAAAAGTAACTTCATCCTTCTCAACCAAACAATAACTAAGATTGACTACATTCAACTTCAGTTTTATGGCCATGAGGTCATTGCAGATTGCTTATACATGAGACCTATAAAAATATTTTTATTAAATTAAATTCTTGATTATATATGAAGGATGCATACAACTGAAAAATAAATTCAAGTTTACTTTATGTAAAAGAGTTATTTTAATATAATTGCTTTTTAAAATCAGAACATTGAGCAATGAAAAAGCAACAAACCAGAAGATAAATATTTCCTCTTTAGGTTGTACATATTCTTAGCATATGATACTAGAATATCATAATATTGAGATTAAACTCAATGAATCACAATTTACTATGCTATTCAAGAAAATGCATCTCTGTCAACAAACTTTGTTCTTGTACATATCAACAAATAATAATATATTTTGCTTAAATTTCCCTGGTATTCTTGACAATATAATATCCTGATATCTCTTGGGGTCTCTGATCTTGTCTGTAGTTCAAGATGTTGGTTTGCAAATGAAGGTATATCTTATAGTAAACAGGCCCCTATAGAGAAACTCTCAGCATCCCTTTAAGGATGTGGAAACATGATAGAGAAAATGTATGGTCATTTTTTTCCAATCTGTTCTTCAGATGGGTACTTCTGTTAACTAATATTTAATTATTATTAAAATAATTATGTTTATGTGTAGCTGAATTTACTTTAAGAAGACATAGAAACTAGACAGAAAAAATATACATTCTGATTTTGAGAAAAAACGATAAACTGGGATACTGAAATAAAACCATTTCCTCAAATCATGTATTTGGAAAAAAAATTAGATATCCATGAGAGCAATTATACAAACCCTGAGATTGTGAGAAAGGAAAGCAATAATAGCAGGCACAACATATTATTAAGTGGCTACTAGCAGTAGAGATTTTTTGAATTTTGTGTGTTACCTTATGTAATCTACAACAGCAAAATACAAATTACTAATTTGATATTGTCTTCTATGTTGAGAAAACTGGCACCCCTTGAACATTAACTTGCCTGGAGCCTCAGAGTTGGTTTCTAGCAGAATGAGGATTCAAACAAAGATTTCTCAGACTTCAAATCCTAAGGTTTTTCCCCTAGACCATATTATAATACTATTGTGACATATCAAAATTCTGGAATTTTTTTATGTTCTATAACAATGCAAAATAATATCCTCACAACTTTGCATTATTTTTTAAAGCCATAAAATTTAATAGACCATGAAATTTAACATACAAACTAAAGAGGACTCTAGATAAATTAGTTAACTCGTAAAATAAGTTTAAAATACATTTATATTTTTCTAAAAGAAAAATTATGATCTTGAATTGGCATATACCAAAAGAAATTGGAAAGATAATCATTACTCAATTTAAAATTTTACCTAATTTTTAAATAGAGAATTTTATAGTCCCTTTTTGGACCATTATCTTCAATCAAGAAAATGAAGGCAAATTCCTAATTTACAAC
>JAQZBX010110329.1:0-10390 GCA_029593785.1 Cabassous unicinctus
CAATCTAAAACAGCCAATCTTTGCCCAAATGCATTTTCTTCTATTGTGTTTTTCCTGTTGTTTTTCTTTGATGTGTCTTTCTTTAGGAAGGACGTCATAAGTCTTAAATCTATTATCTTTTTCCATTTAGCATTTTCATTTATTTATCTTTTTATTTTGCATCCTGGGGACACGGCCTATGTTTATCTCCTGTATAACTGTTCTTTTTTCTGCAGTGTCCTTATGCACTTGATTCTTTAAAATGTTATTTTTAAGTTCTGCTTTGCAATGATCAATTATGTTCATTTTTAATATTCTGTTTGATTCCTTCCTTTTTTTCCCTATTCTGCACAGTTTTATATTCATTTTTGGGTCTTTTTCATGATGTTCAGGTATTCTTGAATTTTGCTGACACCACAGAAAGATTCTTTTCTTCCATCTTTCTTTTTTCCAAGAATGTGCTTATACTTCTTTGAGTGATATATCATCACCTTCTTTGTTCTTGAAGAATAATTTCAAAGGCCTTGTATTGGTTTTCTATTGCTTCTGAAACAAACTAGCACAAACTTAGTAACACAATACAAATTTATTATTTTTCAGTTTTGGAGGTCAGAAGTCCCAAGTCAGTCTCACTGGGCTAAAGTCAAGGAGTTGGCATGTTGGTTTCTTCTGGAGGTTCTGGGGTAAGTATCCATATCCTTGCAATTCTCAGCTTCTAGAGACTGCATTCCTTGGCTCGTGACTGGTTCCTTACACACTCTAAGTTCTTGCTTCCATTGTCACATCTCCTACTACCAACTCTGATTGTTTTATAAGAATTTTGTGATTACATTGGATCCACCATGATAATCTCCATATCTCAAGACCCTTAACTTAATCACATATGCAAATTCCCTTTTATCATGCAAGGTAACATATTTACAGGTTCTTGGGATTAGGATGTCGAAATCTTTGGGAGGCCATTTTCAGCCTAACACAAGCCCCATATTGGTTTTGTGATTTTTGTTCTTTGATCTTTGGATAGGATGAGGCAGATTTGGGTCTGATATTTTCCCTTAAAATAGTTGAAATCCTTCCTTAGACATTAAGTTGAAGGACTGGTTGATGTGTATTCATATCACCAGTTCTTTGATGCCAACCATTCTTGGAAAAATGGTGAGGAGCTGACATGCAGTTACTGCACGGAGAGCTTAGCTTCCACACTGCTTTGTTGCATAGAACTACCACCAGGAACAAGCCTTCTGGAGCTAATTTTCTGGTTTGCCCCATCTCTGCATAGGAGAGTTGCCCATCTTATTTCCTTGCACTACCCTGCCTTTAAGTTGGTGATGGTCATGATGATGATGGAGATGATCATAATGATAAGAATAATGGTAATAGTAGCTACCATATATCGAGTGCTTGTTATAAGGTAAGCATCATGAGTAAAGTCTTGCATATATTGTTCCATGTCCTCCTTTCCACCAACCTATGAAGTAAGTGCCATTATTATTACCATTTCACATTTGAAGAAATAAGACATGGAAAGAATATTAAACTAGCCTGAGATTACATAGGCAGGAAGTAGTAGGGATTGCACAAGGCTGCATTTTCACAGGTTTTTTATTTCCTATAGCAAATGTCCCCCTAGGGTCTCCTAGCAGAGTGGGTTCAGAATGCTTGCCCATTAGCAACAGCAACATATTACCTTTGCCCTTGCAAGTTGGGACTTGTTAGCAGAGTTCTACTAGTTTATCACTTATTTAGTACAGTTGCCATTATATTGCTTTCCTGAGGGGAGTGGTTCTCAGTTGGTCCTTTGTGTCTCCCTTCAGTATATTCCTTTTTGTACTATATTTAGCAGAATGTCTTCCCCTTTTTGTGATATGTGGGCAACATTATTTTCTAGCTTCCAGTGCTGATACATATTTCCTCCAGATTTTATATTCCTCTGGTCATTTCAGTATAATTTAAGAAAGAAAATGGCTTAGGCGTTTATATTCACGATGCTATCATTCTAGGAAGTCCCCTTTATCTTTCTTTTTGGGTGATTTAATTTTAGGTATTTTAATGAATTGTTTACCATCACTTCAAACTTTTAAATCCATGATGGGCTATTATTTAAAAATCATCTCGAATCTTTTCTTTTTACCTAATAATTTACTGCATTAGCCAACTGTTTTCAGGTTGATTTGTTTCATCTTTGTTTGGATTAGTAAGTATCTAGTTTTAGATTTGATTTGACAGTTTAATTAGGATGAGATTTTCTTTCAAATAAGCTAAGTGCTTCCTTCTTTGGGATACTAGTTGTGCTCTTCTCAATATTCTTATTTTTCTTTTTTTTTTTTTGAGACAGATTATTTACATAGGCAAATCATTTTCTTTTTTCTCCCCTATACTTTAACATTTATAGAATATCAAACTTATCACTGTGTGTTATTGTAAAAGGTACTTAAGAGATCTGGACTTTAACCCCAGCTCTTTCATTTTCTGTTTGCATGATATTAACTTCCCTTTGTTTTCCCTGTAGAATGAAATTGTTGAATCAGATAATCTCTCATTTCTCTTCCTTCTTTAAAATTGTTTAATACTTAGTAGGAAGAGATAAATGTGCTTTATTTTTCCTGAAGCATATGGAAATAAATTGAATATCATTTCTAATTGAGATACTAGAAAGCAGATGGCAATAGTGCATGAAGAACTAATCTAATTTAAAGAAGGTAACTTTATAACAACATTTCATATGAATGTCATAGAATATGGACAGGGGGGATCCTCCATTCTGAACGCCCGTGACCTTTCAAGGATACGGGGGAAAAGCATGGCAGTCAAACACATTTCATTAGCACTTCTCAAGTTCTTACTAGTGCAGGTTTTCATTTTCCCTAAGAGCTCTTAAAATCTTTGTAGCAGAAGATATTTGATTAGTCATAAAAGCATTTCACAACACACAGAGCTGATATAAGGGGACAGAGAGTCTAGGCAGAACTGAACCTAGGTCAGAAAGCTGGAATCTGTAGTCAGCTGTTCTTGAAGCTTAACATATCATAAATTTATGCGCTGCATATGGCAAGTGAGGGTGAATTGGAAAGCAGCAAGCCACACTTTCTGTATATAAGCACATTTTTCCTTGCAGTAAAGAGAAAAAAAATGTAAAGGATTAGCATTGAAAATAGAGGTTCTTTTAGCAAGCAAGAAATTTTATATTTTTAACAAATTAATTTCTGTGATGGAAAGGACATTCATTAAAATATACAAGACCTCTTTTTTAGTTAGGATAGTTTTCTTTGTATTAGATCCTTGAAATATTCTGAGAGCCAATCTGGTGACTTCATTGGTCAGATGAAAAAGAAAGGTTTGCTTGAATATATTCGAATCTCTGCCAAAATCTGAGTATAAAAGCATGAATATGGAAATGGTAAAAATTTATGTTAGTTTAGATTAAGATATATAAAGGAGAAAAAAAATCTACAAGACTTAGATATAAGGTGTGAGTCAAGGAAAAGATATTTGTCATCAGTCCCTTGTGTTAAATGAAAACTGGTAATTGAGAGCTCCTGGGTACATTTGCTACCTTGAGGTCTTGCTGAGAATGCAGCTGCTGGCTCTAAATATAGCCTTAATTCTGATGCTGGGGGAATAAAAGCATACATACCATCGTAATGAGATTACTGGGACAGCTCCCAAATCTAGACAGCTGAGCCAAATCAATAGCTGCTTTTCTTCCCCTTAAAATTGCCGAGCCCATTAGAAAGGCCAATATTCTTCATGGTCAGACCTCTAGAATTTAGAGACTACTTGTCAAGCTTCCTCTGGCATTTTGCAAATTAAAAATTTAAATGCTGGGATGATTCCAAACTATGACCACACCATCAAAATTACACAATTTCCCTGGGTTAAACACTCTTATTTCTCTTTTTTAAAAATTCCATGTACATTTTGAGCCCACAGAGTGTATATAGTATTTTATGGAATGGTGGAAAGTGCGAGGGCTTTTAAATCACACAGATTAGAGATTAGGATCCAAGCCACTTCACACATTAGCTATATGGCATTTGTGCAACTCACTTACCTGCAAATTAAAGCAACAATCTATTCCTTTCCTTCTTTATACAACTATAACACATCTGGAAATTAAGGAAATAATTAATTAATGATGTGGTTATTCAGCTAAAATGCTATTCCTTGCAGCATTGTGGATATAAATGAAAATAAACTGTTTAGAAATAAGGGATTGCTTAAATAAATTATGACCTATTCATACAAAGGATTATGAAGCAACCACTTAAATGATAATTTAAAAGGATATTTTAGGGAATGCTTGAGCTGTATTATGGGGGCTCAAGACACATTATGAAGTTATAAAACAGAATTCACCTAATATGTATGGTTTTCTTCGTATGACACCATCATGTGCATGGGTATGTGTACACACAACGCACACACACACAACGTTCCTACACATATGCATATCATACTAGAAAAGGATATCTACTAAGTTGTGGACACTGGTAAATGGTGTGATTATGGAAAGATTTTGTTTCTTTTTGATGCCCATCTGTATTTCTAAGTTCTCTTTAACAAACATGTATTACTTTATTAAAGACTAAAATTAAACAATAATAATAAAATAACAAAAAAGATTGAGACTCATTGTGCAAAGGAATATCATAGCACATAGATCGGTAAGTAGCAGGACCTGCTCACACAAGAATTCATCCTGCTTTCAGAGAGAACTCCTGAAACCCAATATACGAAAGGGGGAAGATCTGAAACTGGATGGAATGAAGGAGATACACAATGAGAGAAATGGCTAAGATTTCACACACTTTTAAAAAGATCTGTCAAACTACAGAAAGCGAAAGGCAATTTTGTAAGGATTAACAGAGGGTACTTTTGTTCGGAGGCAACATTCAATGATAGCAATCTCATCTTCGAGTAGAGTAAAATGGCAGTAGAGTAAAATGGCTAAGTGCAAGGGCTGACATCACATAGGATTGGGTTTAAGTCCGGACCTTTTACGGGCCATGTGACCTTGGTCAACTTTACCCCTCTGAAATTTAGTTTCTTTGTCTGTCAAAGGGAATAATAATGAGAGTAATGAACATGACTTTAATCATAGTTAACACTTGTTAAGTGCTTACTAAAGCCTAAGCTTTACTTATAACATCCCCCTAGGATTGTTTTGGAGATTGGGTCTGTCTCTAAAGCATTTTGTATAGGACCCAAGCACAGAGTAGGTGCTCAATAAATGATAGGTATCAATACAGCTGCAAGCATACAAACTGTAATTATTTAATAGACTATCCTTTGTATCTACAATTCATAAAACTTTCTATTTATATGAATTGTACAATTTTGGGGAAGTTGGAGCAGACATAGGAGGATGGGCTAAATAAGGTCCTAGGAGGAACATGGCCAAACTTATGGTGCCAAATTGAACCTGGAGTCTGTTTTTCTTTGTTGTTGTTGCTGTTGTTTTGATTTTTGTTTTGGAAATTCCATCCCAAGGAGTTTTTCCAGTGGTGTTATTCCTCTTTGGATCTGGAGACATTTAGTTACACAGGCAGGGAGGGGTCACCCGCAAGCCCTGGTGTCATATAGGTAAAAATTGTAGCAAGTATTTAACTTCTACTTTGAAGTACATCATAGAGTTGAAATACTCTATTTGACTCAGCTGGATCTAAGAGTCAAATAATAGTTGTCCCCTGACAAGGCAGAAATGTTATTCTATTGGTTGATTCTCCTTAGGGAATGTACTGCTTCAGATCACACTTTTAAAAAAAGCACTTTCTTTTTCCAAACATGAAAACGTTGATCTTTAAATAGGCGACCTTTGAAGTTTGAAACATCACTTCACCTTGTGTTTGCAGTATTCTCCAATATTTTTCAAAGTATATTTCTCTCAGTAGTCTTGTTTGATAACAAAAATCAAGTGTTATTAGAATCATTTTATTGATGATAAAAATAGACATCTGAAGGTCAAATGACTTTCTTCAAGGTCATATAAAGTGGTGGAATGGGGCTGAAGATCCAGGACTCATGGCTTTCAGGCTTAACCTGTTTTTTCTCTACCATACTCACAGTATACTTTAAGATATTTTATAAATATGGTTTATATAATTTTTACATTTAAAGTTATAGCACGAAAAGGGTACCTCCAGTTTTTCAGGCTGATTGAGAAGATTTATGAAAGCACCCGGGCCATTCTGCTGTTTCATAAGCCTGCATTGCAATCCACTCCTCACACTGATTGCCTCGTGGACTATTGCACAGCCAGACCATTTATCTTTGGAGGCATTATGGAATGCACAGAGGAGAATTTAAACAATCCACAACCTTCCTGGGCCCAAGATTCAGAACAAGAGGCTCAAAAGGGCCCTAGCTTTTATAACGCATTACAGCACTCTCATAGCATAGTGGAAACTGATGATATGGTTATTTTGTATTTTATAAAATATTGTTTGCTGTTTAACACATATGGTCAAGGACTGTGAATGGAAGTAAAGTTGCTTCTCAAAAGGAGGGATGCAAAGCACGTGTTAAAAGACTTTGTATTGTTAATAATGAATTAAGCTTTGGAACATTTGGTTCCTCCATTTGAATAGAGAGAGGTTGGGATATTATTTCTCAGATATGTTCCATACGATGGAAGAAATAGTTTTCGGTTGCAAAATTTAATATATCCATACAATTAAAAACAGAATCATAAAATTTTCCATTCCTTACCAAATATATGTAACAATGACTTCAAACTCAATAGCTCCCTAGTTCAAAGCTTCAACTTTTTCAGGAAAGCTGAATAATTTATACCAGAGGAATATGTTAATAAATTCAAGAAATCTCATATAATCTGATGTTAAAAATATAATTTTAATTACTTAATATTGGTGTATATTAAATTTGGTATTTGTCTCCCTATAGTGATTAATAATAGAAGTGGGACAAGATAATTTTCTTCATTCAAAATTCATAAATTTTTTTTAAAAATTTTAGTTTAAAAATATAATGTGTGTATTTAAGAAATATTGTGTAAGTATAGTAAAGCATAAAGAAGAAAAATTTAAAAATACTTATAATCATACTACAAAAAGACCACCTCTGTTAACATTTTGCTGGATTGCCTTCCACAGGGTTTTTAAATATACATATCTGTATCTCTACATGCATTATGTAAAAAACTGCATTTTTATCAAACCAGGGATTATACCGTGTATTCTGTATGGTCTGCTGTTTTTTTTCTCTTAACATAGAACTTCTCCAATATTTCTATTCATATTTTTGTTGCTAATAGCAAACAAGAAGTGGTAAGTAACCTAGGGGCTCTTGGTAAAGAATACTAAAATTTCACCACAAATGCACAATTTCTTTGAATTCCCTGTTTATTCTTTCATGTGAATTTTGCATTCCAACCCATATTGCATCCATGTTGGTGTTTTTATCTTATTTGTTTAATTTCCTCTCAATACATTTAAATAAGAAGGATGTTCCATGGAGATGAGCTATAGTTATCGTATGCCTCGTGCTCCATCTCCCACGGTGCCACATGCAGACATGCAAGTGTTCCCCTAAGAGAAACATTGACAGCAACATATGGAAAGCCAGTTCTCAGGTGATTAATTTCTTCTCTAATACCTGAAATGTTTTCTCTGTATGGTCTGCCACTGCATTACTGTACTGTGAGTTGCACACTCTCTTCTCTAGGGAAATTTGTGTTGATTTCCCTCACCCAATCAAGATTATTATTATTCTTTTAATTAGAACACATTTGTTGGAGAATAGATACTTTACCACGAGCAATCAAGATGCTAGAGTTTTCTTTGGGGTCAGTAATTGCAAATACGAACTTTAGAGTCAGGTGAGCCTGGGTTCCTATCCTTGCTCTGCTACACATAAACTGTATATTTACCCATGCTGGGTTTAGTTTTTCATCTTTAAGATGGGATATATGTGAAGATTAAATGAGATGCTATGATCGCTCAGTAAGTTATATTATTATTATATTATTACTGTGGGCTTTGTTCTTTATGATCTGTCTATGGATCATTTTCTTCCTCTCTCCCTTTTCTCCACCTTCTCCGTCCTCCTGACTTGGGTTGGCTTCTACTCAGGAGGGGCACACTTCTTAGGTACACACAAGATGAGTCGAGGGGAGTCTAGGTAGGCCTGTCTGTAAACCAGGCAAGGTTTTCTAGGAGGTTGGGGATTTGGCGGCAAAGCACTAAATGCTTTCTTTGCTTGAAGGTGTCTTCCAAGTTACATGTGTCTCTCCTGTTCTTCAAGGTTAGCAGTTGGCTGAGGATCTGAAGCAGGCTAGATAGGAAATCAATAGAAGGGTCTGGAACCTGGCAAGAAGTCCACGTGGATATCGATACCCCCAAGATGGCTGCTGGAAGACCCTGGAGAATGAGATTTCCTCTGGAAGCCAGGAGAAGCCCTGGATATTCTCCAGGGACATTATCATTGGGCCCTCCCGGGGTACCAATGGGTGGGGTAATCAATCAAAACAGCAGACAGCTGGAACTCCTCCCATTCCATTAGCAAATGGGAGGAATAATTAATGGTTTAAAAAGGAAGTGCAACGACCAAGTCTCTCTCTCTTTCTCTCTCTCTCTTTCTGTGCCCTGCTCTCTCAGTGTCCCTCCTGCATGGATCAACACACAAGTAAAACCTGGACATTTATAATCTATAATGGGAAATTGTAGTCTCTAAATTGGTCCTCTTCATCACTCTTCAGCCCCTTCCTATCTACCTGGTACCCAAGATCTGTTATTTTCTCCCATTTCTCTTCCCTCCCTACCTTAATAACTTATTGGCCCAATCAATGTGGTGTGCTCTTGAAATTCATTTTTGGAGCATAGTCAAGAACCTAGACAAAATCCAGTTACAGATCTACTTGTTTGAATTCCAAGATCTTTTCTTTCCAGAGACAAGTCTAACCCATACTGACTTAATCCCAGGATTACTGCATGAGCTAGCTATTTTTCTCAAGACTCTGCCCTAGGGCTTCTTTTTTCATCTTCTACACTTCAAGAAATTTTAAGATAGTCACAGCTTCAATTCTCATCTAAGTGACAGTTTCTAATTTTCATCTCAAGCCCTGGTCTCTTTTCTAAATTCATAATGCTTATATCCAACCAATCAGCAACATCTCCATTTGTATATTTCATAATCACCTCAAATCTGGCATGTATCATTTGTCCCTCCCATTTCCTCATTTCAGTGAATAGCACTGCATTCCAACTAATTGCATAAGCCAAGACTCAGGAATATCTTTGGTATCTGCTTTACTTTCCCTACCACACTCAAAAATCACATCTTACCTACTCATTATCTCTTAAACTAAATTACCTCAAGTTACTTGCCATGACTTTCATCCATGCCACCATCACCTCTCACAGGATTACGGTAATAGCTTCCAAATTGATTCCCTTATATCGTTTCTTGGTATTTTCTACACACATGGGCTTTTGTAGCTATTTTTTAATACACAAATTTGGTTAACATCCTTCTAGCTTCCCACTGGTTAGCGCTATTATGATTACTACTGAAATCCTTAATATGCTCTATAAGTAGAGTGACTTATATCATTTGTCATTCAAAGTAGGACACATTTGAAAATGAAAAGGGATGCTATTTATAAAATTACACCAATAATTAGGACAGTACAGTAAAATGAGAGAATCTAAGGCAAAGCAGAGGGTGTGGACACCGTTCTGATTGTCTGCATGACTTAGTTTTAAACAGTCATTTTTCACTATACTCTCCTTCATTCACTGTGCACCAGTAGCTTCCTTTAAATTCTATAACATGTCACAGTCTTTTCTTCTCAAGAGATTTTGCATAGTTGTTTTTCCTGCCTAGAACATATTCCTACTGAATTTTCTAAATCATTCTGTCTCCTGTGTAAAACCCTATTCATCTTTCAGAGAAAATCTTACTTCTTTAGGAACACATTTCCTTCCTAGTTCTGTTCATAGTCCCTGGCATATAGTTAAATTCAACTGATATTTGCTGATTGAATGAATGCAGTAAAATTAGATAATGAACACTATAATTCCTAAAATGTTTATCTTGTGTGCAAGAATGTGTATGCCATATAAACAATAGCTATATCAACATGGCGTATAGAATTTTGTACATTTGGTAGGTGTTCCAGAGCTAGCTCACACTGGCCTGCAAGTGGAGATCATTTAAATGTTCAGGAATTTCATGAGCCAGTTCTTAAACACAAGTATTAAAATTAAATTGTATGAACTTATAATTAAATCAATTATACTAAAAACAAAGTAATGAAAATTCAAAATCCATTGCTTCTTAATTATTTTACTACATTTTACTATTTACTATGCTTTTTTTTTTTTTTAAAGATTTATTCATTTATTTATCCCCCCCTTGCTGCTTGTGCTTGCTGTGTCCATTCGCTGTGTGT
>JAQZBX010110330.1:0-10382 GCA_029593785.1 Cabassous unicinctus
GTTTTGTTGATTTTCTCTATTGCTTTTCTGTTCTCATTTTCATTTATTTCTGCTCTAATCTTTATTATTTCTTTCCTTCTGCTTGCTTTGGGATTGGTTTACTGTTCTTTTTCTAGTTTCTCTAGTTGTTCAGTTAAAGCTTTGAGTTTAGCTCTTTCTTGTTTTTTAATATAGGCATTTAGGGCTATAAGTTTCCCTCTCAAGACTGCCTTCGCTGTATCCCCTAAGTTTTGATACATTGTGTTCTCGTTTTCATTTGTCTCAATATGTTTACTGATTTCACTTGCAATATCTATTGGCTTTTTGTCTATATCTCTGTATAGTTTTCAAGTGGTTTCTCTAGGGATTACAATATACATG
The DNA here is from genome assembly GCA_029593785.1 of Cabassous unicinctus. Classification (NCBI taxonomy): domain Eukaryota; kingdom Metazoa; phylum Chordata; class Mammalia; order Cingulata; family Chlamyphoridae; genus Cabassous; species Cabassous unicinctus. Next base: position 361 of record JAQZBX010110330.1, read on the forward strand.
CTTAACCTTTCATAGACTACATAGAGTTAATATTTTACTACTTCAAGTGAAATGCACAAAAAGTCAGCATTTCTTTTAGAGTAGATCTGCTGGTGATGAATTTTCTGTTTTCCTTTATCTGAGAATATCTTTATTTCATCTTAATTCCTAAAAGATATTTCCACTGGATACAGAATTCTGGGTTGACAGCTGAGGGGCATGAGAGGAAAAACTAACCAGGAAAAGTGTTGCCATGTTTGTCTTTCTTTGAGTTTTGACCTCTCTCCCCAGTCCACCCGATGCCTTTGCTTTTCAGACAGTGTTTTATGTGTCTTCCCAGAGTCTTTAGCTGTAGTCGTGAGACAGATTGGAATGTGTGCATCTCATCTTAGCCAGAACCAGAATTCCACTGCAGATACTTTTATGCTTATGAGGATTTCTAAAAACATTAATTCTAAACTCATGCTTTTTCATCTTGTGTCTTCCTGATTCTACTTCTCCCAAACCTTCTCTTGGATTTCCTAAGCTTCTTGGAGGTCAGAGGCCCCAAGAGCCAAAGTTGGAGCATCTGCTTTCCAAGGGAGAAGCCTGCTGCATGCCTCACCTGCTCTGAGGCCTGCTTCTCAGGTAAGTCACCTGAAGGAGAGCACTGCCTCCCTGGGGCTGCTGTGAGGGTCACATGAGCTGGTGCAGCTCAAGTGCTCAGCTCGTTTCCTGACCCCAAGCAGGGCCTGCCGTGGCCTGCTGGAGCATTAGCTGTTCCATGCCAGTGCCAGCCAGCATGTCAGAAGCCCACCTAGAGTCCCCAGGGGGAGCAGACCCATCATCACCAAATGCACCAGCAGGCTCTTTCTCTCACCTTTGAGGAAAAACATAGACACTAAGAGATCCCAAGGATCTGGAATCAATTCTGAGCAGAACTCCAAACTTCACCATGAATGGGAAATAGAGGTCAGTTCCTGGGTCCTGGTGTGGCAGACTGGACAAGTCTCGTTTGCTGCCATGCCCCATGAGCCCCTGGAAAAGACTCCCCACCCCACCCCCAGGCTTCAGGTGACTGCAGCAGGGACGGTTACCTGGGCAACTGCAGGTGGGAAGCAGTTGGGTCTGCAATCCAGGCAGGGTCTCTTTCCAAAAATTCTAATCAAGTTAATTCTGCCAGTTGGTGGCTGTGGACTGGCTGGAAGATCACACAGGACAGAGCTGGTGCACCAGGACAACCCATCCATGTGAGAGCCGAGTGCAAGGGAGAGGGGGGCAGAATGGGAGCAGGGGTGCCAGAGACCCACAGGCATGAGAGAAAAAGGGGGAGCAGGTGCCTCCAACGCTGCCAGCTTCCAGGTTCCAGCAGGAGCTCCCCTGGTTCCTAGCCATGCTTATGTCTTTGGGAGCCCCGTGTCCTTAAAGCTCCAGACTGTCAATTGTGCTGTCCTTAGAGCTCTTGTCCTTGCAAGAAGGACATTCACCAGAGCCCATCCTTTCTGGTTGGAGTCTGCTGGGTGTGTAGACTTTGCCACAGAGTCTGGGAGGAGGACAAGATAAAGGGAAATAAAAATGGGGAGGAAGGGTCCACATACAGACAGCACGTAAGTGGACCCTCCCTGGGTGGCAGAGGCTGCCCTCCCAGACCCCATTTCTCTGGGACTCTCTCAGACCAGAGCCAGGGTCCTCATGTGTCCCCAGAGCTGTGCCTGCAGGCAGGTGCCGGAGCATCAGAGAGGTAAGGCCAGGAAGCACGGGGAGGGGCCGCCACCTGCATGCCAGCAGCAGGGCGTCGGTTCTTCCCAGGGGCATCGTTTGTCATTTAAAACATGCACCTGTTTCCAGCAAGACTGGGCCCTGCTGCACAGCAGCTCAAAGCAAGATGGGCTGTGCCTGCGTGGCGCTTCTCTGGGAAACGGTTGGACCAGGGGCTGCCAAAAGCACGTCCAGGGTGCAGGCAACGCATCTGTCTCCGAGATTCTGGCAGCAAAGAGGAAACAGGAAGCTGGCTGGGACCCCAGAACTAGAGGAACTGGCTTCCAACAACAAGCACTGTGCAGGGAAATGCAGCTGACCATGCCCTAAACTCTCAATCCTATCCCACGGCCCCGTCCCCCGAGGACACCGGCTAAGGCCTGCTCTCCGGACCTGCCGAGAGGAACTCGCAGCCTCCCTGCATCACAGGGCAGCCGTCACGGCCGTCTCTGCCCAGGTGTCCATGCTCGGACGTAGCAGCCTTCGGCTGCCACGAGGCTCAAGCTCTGGCGTTCCCTTTGGAGTTGCACCTGTTCCCCATTGGCGGTTGTTCCACACCTGCCCTGAGTGCCCTGACGGCAACCACCAGGTGCAGCCAGCCAGCTGTCCTCTCTCCCCCCACCTGGGGCCCCTGTGGAGCCTCTGGCCTCCACCTGCCAGCCCAGCCCGTGGGCCTCAGACCCTGTGGCCAGGAAGGGGAGGGGCAGGGCATGCTGGCTTCCAGAGCCCCCCACCGGGAGGCGGTGGTGACCCAAGGCCATGGTCTCGGTCTCCTGGGAGGAAAAGGCTGGTTCCTGGACCTTGTCCCCGCCAAGTCGCCAAGTCGACTCAGGGGTCCTAAGGCTGACCCCGGGGAGTCCCCTTTAGAGAAATCACACAGGTGAGGCCAAGGGAGGTAGTGTTTGGCTGCAAGGTGAGAAGCCCTGGAGCAAGGGCTAAGCCCAGCATAGCCTGGGCCAAGGCGCTGAGCCCCAGGGTCCAGGAAAGAGCCCCCACCCTGCCCCGGAGCCAGGCCTGGAGGGGGCCCCCATTGGACAAAGGCGGCTGTCAAGCCTCCCCAGAAGAGCCCGAGGGGAGGCTCCGGCTCCGGCCGCGCCCTGCCCCCATTATGGGAGGGCAGAGGAGGGTCCCAGGGACTCTGCCAGAGCTTGGAGGCCGTTAACAGCCGCCCTGCAGCCTCGGGGCTCCTCTGCTCCTCGGTGGCTGCAAATCACTCCGAGCTGAGCGCAGAGGGCAAAGGGCAGGCCCCCAGCGTGGCGAGGGGCGTCTGCCAGGGCCGGCCCCACTGCTCGGCACCCCCCTCCCCCTGCCTGGAGAGACAGGGCTCCTCCCCCAGCTGGCTGACCCCGCCGAGGGCCGGGGGAAAGGAGTCGGCAGGAGCCGGGCTGCTCTGAGCAGAGCACGCAAACCCCGCACCTGCCCTTGGAAAGGGCGGGGCCGAGGGCAGGGGGCGGGCGGTGTAAAGTGGCTCCCAACCCCATTGCCCCCACCCCACCCCGCGACCCCCGCCATGCAGTGCAGACGCCCACAGGCCACCCTGGTGGCGAGGAAAGGCGAAGCCTTTAGACCTGCTCCCGCCGCGCCCCTCGGAGGGGGAGCCCTGGAGTGGCCCTGCGTGGGGCCGGGACGCCGAGTGCAGGCGCGGAGCAGGCGCCGAGCAGGCGCACTCGTGGGCCTGCAGGGGGACCGCTGGGACCCGGTGCCCCAGAGCCCGTGGGGGGGCCACGTCCGCGTGCAGCCCCTCCTGCGGGGGAAGGCGCCCCCTCCGCCCATTGCAGGAACCCCGAGAGCAGGTTCTTCTGCCCCGTCCCCAGGCCTCTGCTCAGTGCCCGACGTGGGGGCGGGGGCGGCCCAGCCTGCGGTCAGAAGCCGCCCACCGCTTGGGCCACGCACCCCACTACGGCCAGGGAAGCGGACAGGACCGCTGGGTCGTAAATAGTTGCCTGGCGGCCCTGCGTGGGCGCAGGTCGACTGGCCTCTTGTGTGGGCTTTCCTCCAGCATTCCCCCAGAAAGACCTGCGTGCCGCCCCCCGCCCCGCGCCTGCTCTGCTGGGCGAACTCATTCATCTTTCACGTCTCGTCCAAGTCCTCTGGGACCCCTCCCCCACCCCAGATAGCCTCTGGGTGCGCGTTTCCATAGCAACCCACACTTGCCGCTTTGGGTTTCCGCGGACTGCACCAGAGTGAGGCGAGGAGGGGGTGAGACAGGGCACTAGGCTCAGCTAGCCAGGAGGGCAGGTGGGGCGCCAGTGCTGCTCCCCGCCCCCTGCCCACCCCTTCATCCAGAGCAGTCCTTACGGTACTGCATCCCCGCCTAACAGCGTGGAAACTGAGGCCCAGAGAGAGGCCCTTCCCGTGCACCCAGTGAGAGGGTCTCACTGCCCAGCGACAGCCATGCCCCCCTGGAAGCAGCCCAGGAGCTCACCGTCAGAGGAGCCGGGTGCTGACCCCAAGGGGGGGCCTGGGGGGCCTGGGGGGCCCATGCGGGCCCCCACAAGGCTGCTCCTGCAGAAGCCACCCAGACCTTCTTCTGACTGAGACCCCCACCCCCACCCCTGTGTCCAGGCCCGGGGCAGAGCCCCTGCCTTCTCCCTCCTGCTGAATCGAGCCTGGTGGGGAGGGGCTCTGTGGAGGGGGATGGTTTCTCCCTCCAGCGCTGAGCGGCAGCTTGGGCCCTCGCGGCGATGGTGGCATCTCTGGAGCAGTTAATTGACTCTGGCATGTGTTTTTTCCCTTCTCAATAGCAAGGCACTTTGGTTTTCCCGCATTTAGCTTGGAAATATCTAGGACACCACAGAGATGCTGAGCCAGTGCAGGGAGAGCAAATGTCATCAAAGGACCGGCCCGAGACGGGGGTGTGGAGTGACGGCCCAGCTGCGGCCCAGCCTCGGGGCTGCTGCGTGGGCGCCTAGCATGCGGAAAGGGTACCGTGGCTGGCACCTATATGTCCTCAGAGGCCTTGGGACGGCCAATGTCATTCCAGATGCCCACAGTCTCTGCCTTCCCGTTTTTAGCAGTAAAATAATTGTCTCTGATGCTAACTTTTCAGCCCACAGAAATTGCTGGAATCCAACTGTGTCCGGGTGCAAGGAGGAGGCAGCATCTGTACTTCCATAGCCGCAGGCCCGCGGCAGCCTCTCCTTGTTCTTGCTCGTTCATCATCCACCCACCCACGGGCAGGGAAGCCCAGGGCCTCTCCTGCTCTGAGGACGTCTGGGTGGGCTGGGGCTGGGGGGCAGTTTGAGCTCTGGCTTGGCGAAGGGGCGCTGGACGGGAAACTTCTGAATGCGGGGGGCGGCCTTGCTGAAAGCCTGGCCCCGGGGTGGGGGGCGGGGCTGCTGCTGTCCAAGGTGCTGGTCACACGATGGGAGGGAGATGAGGGGCTGGATGTGCACGAGGATGCCTCCCCCGTCCTCGGGCCATGGGCGCCCCATCCACACCCCAACCCCTGCAAGGCCCCTCCAGGCGGGGTCCACGTCTGACGCAATTCACTCTCGGGCAATGGTCCATAAGGGTCCGTTGGGTGGATGCCGTGTGGTTTCCTGCATCGGTTACCAGCCCTGCTCCAATTTGGCTCAAGCTGACCTGCCAGAGCATACCGCACTCTGCACGCCACCCCCGGGCCCCCCAGACCCCTCCGCGGGTCCCCGAGCTGCGGCACCTGGTTTGGTGGCAGTGCAGGTGGGCCTCCTGGAGGAAGGGGCAGGTGAGCAGACACCTGTGGGATGAGAGGAGGGGAGGGCAGCGTGGCCGGAAGAGCGGGGAGTGTTTCGCCAGCGTGGAGGCAGGATTCACGTACAGCAGAGACTGGGGAACCTGTGTTGAGCCACACCTGCCCAGTGACCTTGGCACCAGGGGCAGGTCAGAGAGGGGAGGGAGGGGAGGAAGGAGGGAGGAGGGATGGAAGGAAAGAAAAGGGAGGGGTCTTCCAATCAAGGTGTGTCAGTAATCACAGAAAGCACGGGCTCCTTGCCCCACCCCAGCCGGGAGGGGGCACCGTTAGGGGGGCTGCTTGCCTGTGCTGCTCTCTGGTGAGCTTCGGAGGGCCCAGGAGGGGCCGTGGAGGCTGCGGGGCAGCACGGTGGGGGCTCGGGGCAGGCTGTGGGGGTGACCGTGTGCCTGGTGTGATGCGCAGACCGTGTCCTCCGCCATCAGACAGGGCGCGCTTAAAGGCTGTTCCATAGCCCCGAGGGGCAGAGGTGACCCCTCTCCAGCCTTCTTGGCCAGGGCAGCCTGGAGGCTCTTCCAAGACCCAGGTGGGGCCGTCGGGGCCACGTCCTTCTTTGCTCAGCCCTTGCCATCACCCCCGCATCCAGCCTCTGCGGTGGCTTCCAGCTGCTGCCACGTCAAGACCAAACCTGCTGGGCTCCCAGGGCGCCCGGGATTCTGGAACACAGAACGGGAGGGTCTTCTGGGCGGCTGAAGATGAGGGCAAAGGGCCTGGGGCAGAATGCAGAGGCAGCCGGAGTATGGGACAAGGACGCTGCCACGATGAAAAGAACCGCCAGGGCCCATGTGCAGTCACGGGGACCCAAAACAGCAGATGAAATATGGGAAGCAGCAGCTTTTGAGACCCTGGAAGTCAGGCATCGGTGACCCACAATCGCCAAGAGACGAGAAACAAGATGGCGTCTAGGGTCGCCCCGGCGTGGGTCCTGGAGGAGCCGGAGCTGGGCGTTTGGGGCAACTGAGGGGACCAGCGTTCTCGGAGCAGAGAAGGGAAGGAGCTGGGCTCCGCCGAGACCGATCTCAGAGATCTGCAGGGAGCCCCCGCAGCCCGCAGACAGCTGCCCACGCCACTCCTTCCCCCACCAGGAAGCCGGAGGCCACGGGCAGGATGGCCAAGGCCCAGCTACCCAGAGACGCCTCGGCCCTGTTCCTGCTCACAGCCACCTCCCAGACTCAGGGGGGGGGAGCAGGGCGGGGGGGCTGAGTCAGGAGGAGGGGCCGTGGGGAGCTGGGGCTGCAGGGGGAGGCAAGGCCTGCGGGGCGGGGGCTCCTGGCGGGAGTGGCCTCCTTTTGGAGAGGCTGAGCAGGCCTCCGGCGGGCAGCGCTCTCCACGGAGCTCTGCGCCCGCAGCCAAGGGGCCCAGCTGCGGCTTCCCACAGCACTTCCAAACCACTCCAGCCGCGCCTCTGGCGTTTGCAAGGAAACAGGTGACCTCTGCAACTCCTCTGGAGTTAGCGAGCACCCATTATGCACCTGCTGCATGCTCTGCTGTGTACCTCCTGAGACCCAGGTGAGGGCAGAGCCTGGGGAGAGCAGAGGGGCAGCCCTGAAACTGAGCACTCGGCCCTGTGGCTGACTGGGAGCTGAGGACATACCCAGTGCTGCACTGGCACTGGGCAGAAAGGAAAGACCCCAGCGAAGGGGACACAGGTTCACACGCCTGAGCTGGCTGGGGAGCAGGTCGAGGGGGTCGTTCCCCAGGAGAGTGGCCCACAGGAAGAGGGGCCACAGCGCCGGAACTAGGCCTTGGGTGGGGGGATGTGCCCCTTCCAGACAGTGGCCATGAGCTCAGGGCAGGGGCGGGGGCTCCGCATCCCCCTCAGCACCGGGTCTGTGCCCGGGGTGGTCACGGGTCCCCAAGCCCCTCCCCGCAGCGGGTGGACAGTGACTGCACCAGCCCGTCTTGCCCTGCTCACCTGACAGCGGGAGGAGTTGGTCCCTGCGCCAGCAGCAGAGAGGGAGCCCACATAAATCCAAATCCAGTGCAAATGTCAACCCAACCATGCGAGCGAGAGATTAGCAGCTCTGAATGTCAAGGAGGGAGCGCCAGCGCCAGCTGCCTGCTCTGGCTGGCGCAGGGACGTGGTGAGCGGCTGTTCCAGCTCCGGGGCTGGCGGGCTGCAGGAGCGCAAAGGGGGCGGCCGCGCGGGTCCAGGAAGCCCAAGTCCAGAAGGGACACGGTTCCAGGACCCGCTGGATCTGGGGGGCGGGAGCTGTGGGAGCACATGAGCAGAGGGTGCCTCCTCCGAGACTCGGGCTGCAGGTGACAAAGTCACCAACCTAGATGGTAAAACTTTCAGGAGACAGTGTGGTGTCCAGTCCAGAAAGGCCAACTCAGGACCTGAATTCGGCCTGGGAGTGGACCACAAGCCCCCAGGGCATGATTTGGCTGCGTAACGAGGGGTGCCCTGTTCTGGAGGGGGCGGGGGTGGTACGGGGCCCCAGGCGTCACACTGAGGGAGGGAAGGTGACAGGCCAACAGGATGGCTGGAAACGAGGCCGTCTGAGGTGGTGGACAGTCCAGGGCAAGCGGAGGCTGGGTGGCCCCATCCACGGGGCTACGAGGACAGAGTGCCCCGAGTCAGAGGTGGGCGAGCCAGCCAAGGAACAGGTGACAGAGCCTGCAGCTGTGAGGGGAGAGCTGCCCCTCGGCGGGCAGACTCAGAGCCGGCCCATGGCCCCCCAGAGTCCCTGTCCCCACCTCAGCCACCAGAGTCCAGCGGGTCCCTGAGGGGCTCGTGGGCCTTGCCACAGCCTCCCCTCCCCCGGCCTCCGCACGGTGCAGGGAACGGGGTACACGCAGCAGGTGCTCTGTAAGTGCTCGCTGCCACTTACAGGTGTCCCACGTGGGTCACCAGGTTAGGGGTCCACAGTCCTTGTTGAAGACCACCTGACATTTTCCACACGAGGCGCGAGAAGAGTGAGCCACTTGCCGACAAGCGACGTGCCGTAAGCCACTGCTTCCCTGTGCACATTAAAGAAGTCAAATGCCAATTACTTGAGTGAAGCCATTTCATTTTTAAATTGGTAAAGAAGTTTTAAAAAGCAGCTTTTTACAAAGTGAGCTGACGGCTGCAGCCCAGCAAGCCCAGGTCCTGGACTTTTCCCAGCATCCGACACTTCAGGGGGTCCCAGGCCAGGAGGGGGCGGGGCCCACACAGAGAGGGGGATGAGGTCTGGGAAGGGTGGGTGGAGAGCTGCACGCTGCCCCTGCTCACCAGTCCAGGCACAGTGGTGCAGGGAAGTGGGGGGGCTTCAAGGAGGAGGCCCTAGAAGGGGAAGGGGAAGGAAGGCATGCCTCATGGGGGGAACTGCAGGGCAGGACCAGGCTGGTGTGTCGGGCAGAGGTGGAAGGCCGCCTGGGGAAGGCTCCAGGGGCCAGGCTGAAGAGTTGGACTTTCCTCTGCAGGCAATGGGGAGCCATGGATGGCTCGAGAGCAGGGGGATGCCACGGTTAAAGGCGGGTCAGCAGGCTTGGCCAGCGGCCAGAGCACAGCAGCATCTGCAGGGGGAGGTGAGGAATGGAGCTGCTGGAAGGAAAATGCACAGGGCTCGGTGAGGGAGGTGAGCATCTCCACGCTCACAAGGCGCTTCCCCGAGGGAGGCATCACAAGGCGCTGCTAGAAGGCCTGGAGTTGATGAGGCACATTTCAGGGTGAATTCATGGGCTGCCCGTGGGAGTGTGGGCTGGGGGCTCCTCTGATCACTCAGGGAGCATGTGCAGAAGCCTGGGGTCCCCTCCACCTCTGTCCCACCTCCGAAGGTGCCGGCCATGGCCCCTGCACCTCACAGTGGGGCAGGCGAGGCCTGGGGATGCCCCCGTCACTGGTGTCAGCTGCTCCGTCCACTCACCGGCCACTCAGCCGGGGCTGAGTTGCTTTGCTTCCCTGGGCCTCAGTTTCCAATCCTTGAGATGAGCAGGTGGGCGTTCCGGGCCCCTTCCCACGCCCAGTCCGCAGGTCGGGTCTGCACCCGTTCCTGCCCTGCAGGGCGGCGGTGAGGATGTGGGCACATGGGCATGTGGGGCCTGCGGAGCTCTCTGTCCGGCTCCCCGCAGCCCGCCCCTGTGACGGTGTCTGAGGACGAGGAGGTGCTGGGCGTGGGGCCTCGGAGCCCAGCTGCGCCGGTGGGCTTGGCGCTGCATGCGGGCTTGGGCCTCGGGAGAGGTCTGGGGGCACCCACTTCTGAGATGCTGCGTGAGAGTCCTAGGAAGTCGAGACCCCCTCCCAAGACCACGACCCACCCCCATTGCTCAGCCTCTGGTCTGGCAGGGGTGGGATCTCTCGCAGGATGTTGGGGTGTCCTTGCGCAGGTGAGAGAAAGGCCAGGCATGGGGGGAGGGGCGACTCAGGCAGGAGGACAGGCTCCTTGGCCCAGACAGGGCGACGGGGACACCGCGGATGAGGCACAGAGCGGCCAGGCGCCGGGACTGGGTGGTTCTAGTAGCTTCTAATCCCAGCAGGTGGGGTGGAAGGACCCTGGGCGTGGAGGAAAGGCGCTGGGCTCGTTGGGGTCCACTCTGCTGGCTGAGGCCAGACCTCCCGGTCAAGGAGTCAGGGTGGGAGGTTTGCCTTTTT
>JAQZBX010110331.1:0-10382 GCA_029593785.1 Cabassous unicinctus
GCCCGCCAATCAACAACCGCCACATCCCCCTATGCCCTATAAAAGATGTTACACTTCCTGAATAAACGGACCTGCGCCATCAGCCTCGTCTCCGCGGTCGTCTCTCTCTGCGCCGCGTTTGTCCTCCACACCCGTCACCCCCCACTGGGGGCCCCTCAGAGGCCCCCGATCTCCCCTCAAAGGTGGATGTGGTTAACACAATGGAAAGCAAACTAAAAGCAGCAATCAAAAGTCTGAGTGGGAAGCGGGTGTGGCTCAATCGATAGAGCTCCCGTTTACCATATGGGAGGCCCTGGGTTCGCTTCTCGGGGCCTCCTTGTGAGGGCAGGCCGGCCCGCACGGCGCGGTGGGCTGATGCAGCAAGACCTCACAGCAAGGGGGAGATAAGCAGACACAGAAAAAACACACAGCAAATGGACACAGCAAACACAAGCAGTAAGGGGGGCATAAACAAATAAATAAATCTTTAAAAAAAAAAAAAAAAAAACAGTCTGAGTCACATAGACCTATGTGTTGACTGATAGATCATGGGGTACCTAGAAGTGAAATAGATGGGCAGTCTACTAAATTCCTACTTGATCTGTGTACACAGAAGAATTCTAGGTCAAGTGAAAAAAAGCCTAACTTGAATTACAGAAAGAGAGTCATGGGCCCTTAATCAATTCCTATACTTGAGACAGTTTACAGACCCAAAGTCCCTTGACTGAGAGGAAGGCCGAGTCCGCTTGGGAAAGGACCTGTTATACTGCCAAAAATTTATACTGTTTATCTTCCTCCCAGTCATTCCCAAAGTGACCTATGGCTTTTTACCAGGATAACTGTGCATTGGGGAAAAGGAAATGATCAGACATTTTGGGGATTATTGGACACTGGCTCAAAAGTGACATCAATTCCAGGAGATTCAAAGCACCACAGTGGTTCATCAGTCAGTGTAGGGGCTTATGGAGGTCAGGTGATCAATGGAATTTTAGCTCGTCCATCTAACAGTAGGTCCCATGGTCCCTGGACCCCTTCTGTGGATATTTCCCCAGTTCCAGAATGCATAATTGGAATAGACATACTCAGCAACTGGCAGAATCCCCACATTGGTTCCCTAACTTGTGGAGTAAAGGCTATTATGGTAGGAAAGGCCAAGGAGGCCAGTAGAACTGCCCCTACCTAGCAAAATAGTAAGTCAAAAGCAATACCAGATTCCTGGAGTGATTGAAGAGATCAGTGCCACCATCAAGGACTTGAAAGATACAGGGGGTAGTGATTCCCACCATATCCCCATTCAACTCTGTATTTGGCCTGTGCAGAAGACAGATGGAGCTTGGAGAATGACTGTGGATTATTGTAAACTTAAACAGGTGGTGACTGAAATTGCAGCTGCTGTTCCAGATGTGGTATCATTGCTTGAGGAGATCAACACATCCCTGTTACCTGGTTTAAAGCTACTGATTTGGCAAATGCTTTTTTTCTCAATTGCATTAGTAAAGACCACCAGAAACATTTTGCTTGCAGCTGACAAGACTGGCAATATACCTTCACTGTCCTACCTTAGGGGTACATCAATTCTCCAGCCTTATGTAATAATGTTGTCCAACCTTGATCATCTCTCCCTCCCACAAGACATCACACTGGTCCATTATATTAATGATATGATGTTGATTGGACCAAGTGAGCAAGAAGTAGCAACTACTCTAGACTTACTGGTAAGGCATTTGCATGAGAGAGGATGGGAGATAAAACCAACAAAAATATAGGGACCTTCTACCTCAGTGAAATTTCTAGGTCCAGTGGTGTGGGGCATGTTAAAATATCCCTTCTAATGTGAAGGATAAGCTGTTGCATCTCACCCCTCCTATGACGAAAAAAGTGAAACAACGCTTCGCTGGCCTCTTTGAGTTTTGGAGACAACATATTCCCTATTTGGATGTGTTATTCCAGCCCATTTACCGAGTGACCAGAAAGTTGTTAGTTTTGAGTGGGGACTGAAAAAGAGGAGACTCTGTGACAGGTCCAGGCTGCTGTGAAAGCTGCAATGCCACTTGGGCCATATGATCCAGCAGATCCAATGGTGATGGAAGTGTTGTGGCAAATAGGGATGCCATCTGGAGCCATTGGCAAGCCCCTATAGGAGAATCACAGCATGGACCCTTAGGATTTTGGCGCAAAGCCCTGCCATCTCCTGCAGATAACTACTCTTCTTTTAAGAAACAGCTTTTATCCTGCTACTGGGTGTTATTAGAGACTGAATGTTTAACCATGGGCCATCAAGTTACCATGAGACCTGAGTTGCCTATCATGAGCTGGGTATTGTCTGATCCTCCAAACCATAAAATTGGGTGTACACAGCAGTACTCCATCATAAAGTGGACATGGTATATATGAGATAGGGCTCAAGTGGGTCCTGAAGGCACAAGTAAATTACAAGAGGAAGTAGCTCAAATGCCCATGGTCACCACTCCTGCCACATTAACTTCTCTTTCCCAGCCCACTGCTATGGCTTCTTGGGAAGTTCCTTACAATCAGTTGACTGAGAAAGAGAAAACTCGGGCCTGATTTACAGATGGCTCTGCACAATATGCAGGTACCACCCAAAAGTGGACAAGAGCAGCATCGCAGCCCCTTTCTGGGACGTCCCTGAAGGACAGTGGTAAGGGCAAATCCTCCCAGTGGGCAGAACTTTGAGCAGTACACCTGGTTGTTCATTTTCCTTGGAAGGAGAAATGGCCAGAGGCGTGTTTGTACACTGATTCATGGGCTGAATCAGTTTGAATCAGTCAATGAATCAGTCATTGAATCAGTCAATGGTTTGGCTGGATAGTCAAGGACTTGGAAGGAACATGATTGGAAAACTGGTGACAAAGAAATCTGGGGAAGAGGTATCTGGATAGAACTTTCTGAGTGGGCAAAAAAACACAAAAATATTTGTGTCCCACATGAATGCTCACCAAAAGGTGACTTTATCAGAAGATATTAATAATCAAGTGAATAAGATGCCCCATTCTGTGGATATCCATCAGCCTCTTTACCCAGCCACTCCTGTCATTGCCCAATAGTCTCATGAACAAAGTGGCCATGGTGACCAGGATAGAGGTTATACATGGGCTCAGCAACATGGACTTCCCCCTGCTAAGTCTGACCTGGATACAGCTACTGCTGAGCACCCAATCTGGCAGCAGCAGAGATCCACACTAGATCCCCGATATGGCACCATTCCCCAAGGTGATCAGCATGCTACCTGGTGGCAGGTTGATTGCATTGGACCACTTACATCATGGAAGGAGCAGTGATTTGTTCTAACTGGAATAGACACATACTCCAGATATGGGTTTGCCTTCCCTGCACGCAATGCTTCTTCCAAAACTACCATCCATGGACTTACCAAATGTCTTACTCACTGCCATAGTATTCTATTGGCAGAAGGCTCTGGGTTCTGGGCTTCTAGGTTCTTGGCTTATGTCACATAAAATAATTTAAAGACATGCCATAAAGTAGGCAAGGGAGTAAAAAGTTTATTAAGTAACATTAAAATAGAAAAGTACACAGTTTGAGACATAGACTGCAGTTGTGCTGCAGGGTGAGTGACACACATGGAGCCCCAGGTCAGGCCTTTTTAAAGTCTTTCCTCCTCCCCCTTCATAATGTTGGGGAGGGTCCCCAGCTGTTGGCTGTTCTGATTGGTTGCCCTGCCTGTTAGTTCTCAGGGGGCCAATGGTGAGGTCTTTTGTTTGAAGGTATCTGGGGCTTCCCCTTGACCTTGGAAAGAGTTCTAAATGGGGTTTCATGGCCAGGGTCTCACGGCATCTTTCCAACAGCCTTCCCCTCAGGAAGTTTCTGGGCAGGTTCTCATGGCCATGTGGTCTGCCGGCCATGTTGTCTGCTGGGCATGTTTTCTGCTGGGTCTTCAGCTGTGACACAAGTCTTCCCTTTCCCTAACCTGCCTCAACTCCCCACTCAGAGAGTTTACACCCTTATTCTTAAGGGAGAGCTGAAAGGAAATGGTCATTCTTCTGTAGCTGCTTCCTGCTGGTTAGGGGGAGTAGGCCTTGCCCGACAGGGTGTAAAACCCTCTGGTTATTCTATTGAGGTTGAGGGAAGATGTGATGGCACTGTGGTTGGAGCTGGTTGAAATCCATGCATGACTAATACCTTGCTTTGGAAGGATTTGATTCTGGAAGAAATAAATTTAGTTAGAATTTAAGATACATGGTCCTACTTAAAAGGATAAAGAAGATGGTGGTAAGTGGACCCAAAAGGGGACCACCCAAGACATATGAACCATGAGAATGAGAAAGGCCAGGTGCCTCCAGAGGCTGCATCTTCCCAAAGTTGGTGGGAAACAACATTCTTCCTTGAGTTCTTTTATGCTGTTGGTTAACTCTAGGGAGAGATTTTGGTAGACCTGCTGGGGGTTTTTATAAACTGCCAACCCCAGTTTCCACAGCAGTGGTTATGCTTAGGACAGCTAGGAGAAGTATGAAGAGAGGCACTGTCTCTCACAAAGACAGTATAGGCAACAATAAGAAAAGCATATGGCAAGCTAAATAAAGACAGTACTTAAGAGAGCCATTCCTTTATCTTATAGGCATGCTCATTAACTACTTAGAAAATGAAATAAGTTTACCAAGACTTTTAACATGTTCAACATCCCTCTGCATATGAATTAGAATAGAAAAGATATCATCATATTCATTAGGCATATAGGTACAGCACTTAATACTAATCAATGCACAAGTTCCTCTTTGAACTGCAGTTGATAGAGCTAAACTCCAGGTTTGCAATACCATGCATGTTATTGCTCCATGGGAGCAGGCCATAATGCCAATTGTGTTTGTTCTACTCACATCACTCTGGTAATCATTGCTCCACTTGTTATGCCCTTCACACAGCCAGCATGCTGCAGCACTGTTGGTCCTAGAGAGAAGTTAGGAAGGTAAAGATCCAGTGTTTCACCAGCCTGGTGCATAGCACCCTTTGGCACTATGAAACAGAGCCAGTCTGGAGACAAAGTCCATTGTAAATCTGGCCATATCAAGCCATTGCTAACTGCTGCAGGAGTCTGAAACTGCAGCATACTCTCCATCCACTTCAGGAGCATAACCAGAGATGTGGTAGATACCTTTATTGTTTTAGGGGTCATAGAGACTGATCTATCCAATAACTCAAATGGAGAGGCACCATGCAGGATATTGAGGCCTGGTTTGGTTGCACAAGAGAGTTTGACAATACTGAAGGCTATTTCTTTTGATTTTCTACATACTTTTTAAACACTTCCAATGCCGTTTATAACATATCAAATGAACTCAACTATTTCAGTGCTTTACCTTTTACTTCTATATCTTTACCATGATTATATCAATTAACAGGTGTTTTACTCTAGCAGTACAGAAAAAACTACTTTCTCCATTATTTTATGAAAATCTACGATTCCCAATGGAATCAAGATTATCTTTCCTTACCACCACTTTAATGTGCAGATTGAGGTGGTCTCTGACAGGTTTTCCTGTTATGAAGTTACTTTTTGTTACCAATATCAATTTAGGTTTCTAATTAATAATGGCTTCCTGGAATTAGCTATTTAAATGCTTCAGTTTAGAAGGTGGTTTTACCAACTTCTTATAATTAACCATAACCACATAGACTATTTACTTTATATCTAAATAAGCTTATTAAATTGAAGTAAGCAGCCAATGAAATTTACCTTTATCCATTTAAGAGTCTTGTCTTACATTCCTTATTCTGTTCTGCAAAAGCTAGTACAGATCTATATTTCATTAAACATGAACTTAACAATTTTCATCATGAAGATTTAATTCATACAATGTCAACTTATTTCATTAGTGTCCTATAAATCTAAGGAGATTACACCCAAGCTAAATAAAATTGGGACAATTAGTTTATGCAAGAAATGTTCTTTTTTCTTCCTTCACAGGAGGCTAAAACCTCTTTTTTTCTTTACTAAAACTCTAAAACTGTGGATAACATTAAAAGCATTCTGACTGAGCTGGAATATATTATAATTGCTTAATTTGTTTTAATCATAATTTAGAAAATATCTTTCCATAGCTTCCAAGGGCTTTTCATTCACTTACTGAAATTTGGTAATAGGATTATTAACCACCCTTATTTTAAGGCTGTTAAAAGGTTTAAATTGGGGAATTACAGGAGAAACTGATTCTTAATTCCTGGCCTACTACTAGATAAGCACTTATTTAGTTTTTAACAATTTGAGTAAAGCTCTTCAAAAACTCTTCATTTGTTAATTTGATATTACCATCTCGATGTATGAAAATATACACTGAACAATAGGTAGATACCAATAGAATTAGACACAAACGCACAACTCACTAACATTATTTATAATTTTCATTCTCTTAAAAAATAGGTTTAACTGTAAGATAATATTTAAAAGATCTCTTTGAAGGCTATTTCTGATTAATCTGCACTGTGACCATGCAGTTTTGCATAAGAATTTTGTTCCTTAGTTATTGGCTTATAACCAAATTGTTCCCAATGCTTTAAAACACAATTGACAACATTTTCCTTTACTTCAGCGCTTTGCTTATTTCCCATTTTGACTTTGACAGACCTTGGATGAGCAATAATAATTTCAGTATATATTCACTGAGGTCATTGAAGTCTCAGGAACACTGTTTTCTCATGACCTGCTGCTTTCAGAAATCTTGATGCTCAAGGTGGGAGGTCCACCAATCCCCAGTCCTCGGAGATAACAGGACTCTGGCGGCTGCTGGACTGGAATAGTGGACGTTCAACCCTGAGGGTCGAGAATTCCCACCATGCAGCTATTTCCTCAAAGGTTGTGGGGTCCCTCTGGGCCCTTGCTCAGAGTAGGAAAATTGGAATCCATACCTGGAGTCATGAAAGAAAGCAGGATTATTAACACCAGTGGAAGGACAGGAGACAGGGGTGTCTCAAATTTCCCTCTCCTGAGCCATAAGGGGCAGAAGTTACCATGTTACAAACTGGAAAATAGAGTAGTTATCATCACAATTGTAATTGTGACAGCAAGTGCTGTCAGTTTTAGGTAATTTGGCATTGTGGTTTGTGGTATTAATAGGTAAGCAAGTACAAACCAAGGGTGAGGTCAGTCCTGAAATAACCGTAAGCAAAGGCAAACTCAGTTTAGAATTACCATTACTATAGCAAACATACACAAGAGTGGGGTTAGACCTGAAGTAACCATAAGCAAAGGTAAATTAGTCTAAGATTACCATCACAATAGTAGGTCTAGGCTAAATTCACCCAGTTATAGCAATTTTAGATATTATCCTTCTGCTGTTTTATAATATAAAGGCATCTATATAATAATCTTAACTCTTAGTTACAGTTTTTAGTAAGTTTCCACTTAAAAACAATTTGGGCACTTTTATTTATTAACTAAGCAACTAAAACAGTTTTATTAGTAACATTAATGTTGCTAAGCTTTCCCACTGTTCCAGCAGTTGAACTAATTCCATGTGATTTCTCTTATACATCAAATCCAATTGCAAGATAATACTGACATTTAAAGACTCATTTTTAGGTTACTTTTCACCATTATCCGATTTGTAAAAGGCAAACCCCAAATCTGATTTACAAATTCCTAGCCACGAGCAGACTGACAAAGTTAAACACAGGGAAGCAGAAGTGGCTCAAGTGACTGAGTTCCCACCTACCACAAGGGATGTCCTGGGCTCAGTTTCCAGTGCCTCTCGGAGAAGACGAGCAAGACAGTGAGTTGGCGCGACAAGTAGGCACGGCAAGCTGATGCAACAAGGTGATGCAACTAGGAGACACAAAGAGTAAAGACAACAGAGAGACACAACAAAACAGGGAGCTGAAGTGGCTCAAGTGAATAAGCGCCTCTCTCCCACATGGGAGGTCCCAGGTTTGGTTCCCATGTGCCTCCTAAAGAGAAGATGAGCAGACTCAGAGAGCACACAGCGAATGGACAGAGAGAGCAGACAGCAAGCAGACAGCGAGCACAAACAATGAGGGCGGAATAAATAAAATAAATCTTAAAATAAAATAAAATAAAAAGTTAATCACAGATTTAAAATGTTAAAAGCAAAGTCAATCACAGATTAGAAGAGAAGAGAGAATTTTACATACTTACCATAGGGAAAGACCTGGTGGAAGCCATTTTCAAGAACTTTTTAATCTTAATTGATAGCTTATGAGGAGGTTCCTCTTCTACAGGGGAGAAGTTTAGTAAGTGGCCTCGATCTTGATTCTCTATTCACTCCCCTTATTAGGCACAACCAAGCCTAGAGAGGTCCAGAGTGCAGGCTAAGACCAAGTAATTGACTCCCATGTTAATTAAGAAAATAAGAGGGAAGCGGATGTGGCTCAAACAGTTGGGTGCCTGCCTAGATGGGAGGTCCTGGGTTCAGGTCCCTGTGCCTCCTAAATAAGATGAGCAGAGGCTGCAACTCGCCGCAACAAGCTAGATGTTGCAACCCACCACAACAAGCTCGATGCCACAGCACGCCACAATAAGCTAGACTCCACACCTGCCCAAACGAGCTAGATGCCATAAACCAGCAAATGCTGCAGCCCACGGTGAATGGATGTGGCTCAGGCCATTGAGCACTCACCTCCTATGTGGGAGATCCCAGGTTCGGTTCCTGGTGCATCCTGGAGAAGATGAGCAGAGACAGTGAGCAAAACAACGAGCAGAGAGATGAAGGAACTATCGGGGTTTGGGGAGGAATAAAATAAATAAATAAATAAATCTTAAAAAAAAAAAAAGAAATTAAGAACCTCACCTGCCACATCAAGGGTCAACTGAGCCTCCTCTGTTGATGGTTCACGCATGGCTTCAGGCCCCTTCCATCCACCCTTGGAGCAAGGCCCCATTGGTTGGGGTGGCAAGGCAGCTTGGGGCCAGGTTCCTACTGATGTGGAGCCTGGATTCAGGTAGCCCTGAGGTGACTGTGCCTTTAACAGCAGCAGTTAAAAGGTGAGCCTGCTTCTGGGCCTTTTGCCTGGCCCCTTCTCACCTGCTTCTCCTTGGCAGCTCAGTCTTGATTGTTGAAAACTGTGAAGGCTGTTTTAAAAGGGAATTAATGGAAGTTTGGGGGCCCAGGGAAAGTTTCTGCAACTTTCTACAGATATCTGAGGCAGACTGGCTGGGTTTCTAGGTTCTGCTTCTGAGTAATTTCCCTGAGCTCATTTAAAATTGATTGGTTTGGTAGTGTATTTCCTCATGCCTTTAAGGAGACATGACCATTTGGTCTCTGGCCCTCAGATCTGCCTGTCCCCTTCTTTCCTTTTACACAGGTTTAACTGGAATTCAGGGTCCCATGCAGAGACCACTCTTGGTCGTACTGTGGCCACATGGTGTGGAAGGAAAAGATTAGCCTTTCTCTTTTAGACCACCAGTAGGCAGGTTGGCCTTATTCCTGAGAAGACACCCAATGGGATTCTGCTGGAATGCTAGAGAAGCAGTGCCCATTGTTCTATGGAGAAATGGAAAAAAGTCTGTCAGCTGATCCTGCGTCCCAGATCCCGGCCTGACTAAATTTTTAGCCTCCAAACCGAAGTGCCCAAGCCACTTAAGGCTTGGGAGACGTTTGGAGCAAATCTCCAAACTGAAGCGCCCAAGTTGCTCACACCATGGGAGACGTTTGGAGCTGCTTCTCCAGTTCCCAGCATCCCGGAAATTGCAGACACCAGGCGTGTGGGCGTCCCCAAGGTGAACTAGGTCTTGGGAGATGTTCAGACCTAGGTTCTGGACCAAAGCTACCAAACCACATGATTCTTTCTAGAAAAGGGCTGGCCTAAAACCTTTCTTTTGGCCTACTCTGGCAGAGGCCTTAGAAAGGTTGGCTGTGAGAGAGACCATTGCCAGGGACCGAATTTGCACTTAAACTGGACCTTAAGAGGCTCCTTAAACAGCCAAAAGCTGATTGTTCT
Organism: Cabassous unicinctus; assembly: GCA_029593785.1. Lineage (NCBI taxonomy): Eukaryota > Metazoa > Chordata > Mammalia > Cingulata > Chlamyphoridae > Cabassous > Cabassous unicinctus. The sequence goes on from JAQZBX010110331.1 coordinate 9,907, forward strand.
GTGGCTTACAGATAAACAGCCTCAGGGGCCCAGGAAGTAATGGATTAAGAGGAACTTTGGGGTTTCCCTGGGGCTGAGAAGGAACAAACCTCCGGGCACGGCCCAGGGTAAGAGTCTTGGGTGGGGGCCTCACTAATAAAATAAAAGAGGGCACAGACAGGCTTTAATTAAAAGTTTAGACTCACCAGTCCTCAGCGGGGGTCAGGGAGCATTACTTGCCTCCTTATATCCTGGCTCTCTAAACATATTAGCGGCTCTCTAAACATGTTAGTTGAAGACTCTGGGTTCTGGGCTTCTAGGTTCTTGGCTTATGTTGCATAAAAGAATTTAAGGACATGCCAGAGGGTAGGCAAGGGAGTAAAGAGTTTATTAAGAAACTAGAAAAGTACACAGTCTGAGACATAGAGTGCAGGTGTGCTGCAGGGTGAGTCACATACATGGGACCCCAGGTCAGGTCTTTTTTTTTTTTTTTTTTT
>JAQZBX010110332.1:0-10385 GCA_029593785.1 Cabassous unicinctus
ACAAGCAGACACAGAAAAACACACAGCAAAAATGGACACAGCGAGCACAAGCAGCAGGGGGGTATAAATAAATAAATAAAATCTTTAAAAATAAATAAATAAATAAAAGTATATGCCCGGCAAAAACAAGGTGGCAATATAACAAGCCATCATCATCAAATAACTTGCTTTGTTTTACTACTCAAGTAAATATTCAGGATATTCAGATAAGAAAGTGAAAGTTACAGGACGTAAGGTTTTCCTGGTAATCTGGAACAATTTCACAGAATGCAGAATAGGCAGCACTCTTAAGGTTTCCTAGTTAGTAAATTATATAAAATCAGAAGATTTTGATATTTGATTTTTTTTCTTTACTTTACTCTTTTTTAGAACTTATTTTCCACACTACAATTGATTGGGTATTAGGTCCTTGGTATGTATATAAGAGAATATTACTCCTGGGTCTGTGTTTATGAAGTGAAGTCTGTCTCAATCAACTTGCGAACCTAGTGTTAATCTCTGGCTGACAGTGGTTTGGTTGGTGGGTTACTTTGTTCATTTATTTTTGGTTGGTGATTCTTTTGTTTGTTTTTTAAAGCAGTTTTATTGAGATGTATTCACATACCATACAATCTATCCAAGATTTACAACCAATGGCTTTTAGTATAATCACAAAGTTGTGCATTCATCATCATAATCAGAACATTTTCATTTCTCCAGAAAGAAAAACCCTATACCCCTCAGCAGTCAGCTCTCAATCCTTCTATCCTTTCTCTAGCCCTACATAACCACTAATCTATCTCTATAAATTTATTTATGTTTACATTTCATACAAATGGAATCATACTATATGTAGTACTTGTGTTTGGTTTCATTCACTTAGCATAATAGATTTTCTCAATTATTGTAAAAAATTTTAATTAGAGAAGTTGGTTTACATAAAAGTCATAAAAAAATACAACATTCTCCTATTCCCCTTTATTGTTGACAATTTGCATTGGTGTGGTATCTTTGTTTCAATTGATTAAAGAATATTAAAATAACAGTTAACTATAGCCCATAGTTTGCATTTGGGATATTTTTACCATATACCAATTATTAACACCATATAATAGTGATGTACATTTGTTATAGTTCATGAAAGAACATCTTATATTTTTACTATTCACCACAGTCATTGTCTACCACAGAGTTCACTGTTATACAGTCCCATGTTTTATCCTCTACCTTTCCTTCTAATATCATCTACAATCTAAAACTTCCCCTTTCAACCACATTCACACAGATAACTCAGCACTGTTAATTATACTCACAGTAATGTGGCATCATCACCTCTATCCATTTCCAAACATTTACAATCAACCTAAATAGAAATTCTGCACAATTTATGCATCAGCTCCATATTCTCTACCCCCATTCTATGTCCTGGTAACTTAAATTCTAGATTCTAACTCTATGTGTTTGCTTATTATACTTAGTTCATATTAGTCAGATCATACAATATTTGTCCTTTTGTGCCTTATTTCACACAACATAATGTCCTCCAGGTTCGTCCATGTTTTTGCTTGCATCAGGACTTCATTCCTTCTTGCAGCTGAATAATATTCCATCATATGAATGTACCACATTTTGTTTATCCTTTCAGCAGTTGATGAACACTTGGGTTGCTTCCATCTTTTGGCAACTGTGAATAATGTTGCTATGAACATCGGTGTGCAAATGTCTGTTCATGTCCCTGCTTTCAGTTCTTGTAGGTATACACCTGGTAGTGGGATTGTGGGATCTTATGGCAATTCTGAACATAGCTTCCTGAGTTACTGCCACACTGTCTTCCAGTGTGGCAGTTCTATTTTACATTCCTACCAGCAATGAATGAGGGTTCCTTTTTCTCCACATCCTCTCCAACACTTGTAATTTTATGTTTCTTTTTTTAGAAGTGGCTATTCTAGTAGGTATGAAATAAAATCTCATTGTTGTTTTAATTTGCAACTAAAAATTATTTTAATTCAGTAGAAGCCCTAATACAACTAGAAAAGGAAAAATGGTCCCTTATATTTTTGCCCACTGAACTGTCCTCTCTTTCTGGCCACATTCTTTAAGGCAAATGCATAATCTGGGCCCTGACCATTTCTGGTGACAGTATCCTCACCACCCCCACCCCCAGCATCAATCAAAGTGAGGACAAGAAAATTACAACAAACTGGAGGGCTGCCATGAGGCCCATTTCTAAGGGAATACGTGCATCTGCATTTTTATCACTTTGCCAATCTCCACATGCTCTTATCTCTTCATATTTACTCATAACACTGGAGAAAATCATTCCTGAAAGGCAAATACACTGGACCTATGGATTATTATTTTTAACAAATCTAAGACAGAAACCATTCTAACAAAAAATACCTGAAGTGCTAAGAAAAAAAAAAAAAATCCACAGATTTGAAATGAATATTCAAATATGTATACAAAATGCTATAATCCCAGGGAAGGCAGGTCCAAGCCAGGACTTTCTGGGAAGAAAAATAAAAATCCAAATCTTTGAGACTAATTTGCAAGTTTCTGAAAAAGAAGGGAAGGGGGAGCAGAAGAGAGCCCCACTGCTCCCAACTTCCCCTTCCTAGGGGCTGCACAGTTCCCGAATTCCTCCTCCACGCTAAAGGCCAGGGGCCCAGGAGATTTAAGGGATGAGTCCTCAGCTCAGGTCTCTGGGCTGCCAGAAGGGAGAAGTGGGGTTAAGATGTGAGTATTCAGAAGTTAAATGGGTTATCAGGTAACAAGGTACCCACCAGAAACAGGTCTTCCAGGAGACAGCCTCTTGCGCAAAGCTGAAAAAATGATGTCACTTCCTTCCCACTGCTCGGATGCCCAACCCAGCCCCCAGGGAGTCCTGCCAAGGCCAGCAGCCCCGGCAGACAGGATGTTACCTCGGCCCTGCTCATCTGACTGACCAGCTGATGCGAGGACAGTCATTCCCTTCTGATGCTGGCCGTGGAAGGCTTGTGGGAATCCACGAGGGTCTCTGCTTACAAGGGCCTAGAGCAGGGGTCCTTAATGTTTTTGCTCCACAGACCCCTTTGCCAGTCAGGTGAAAACCACCAACCCCTTACTAGCGCCACACTATACTGTGTATTATTTAATAAATATATCACACCCGCACCAACACGTCCCCACAAGAATGTTTTTTTGAATTTCAATTCAAGCTCACAGACCCCTTGTTAAGAACCCCTGCCTAGAGTTTCTCTCAAGAGCTGCAAATACTACCAATCATCCTGAAATACCCCATGTATCTCTCAGCCCCAAGCTTCCTGAACAGTCATCCACCACTGCCACCCCCAGCTGGTCTTCTCAGATCCTCCTGGCTGCCAGGAGTTCCCCAGATGTGTCAGATAACAGTAAGGATGCAGAGCTGAGCAGCTAGCTTTACAGAATGCTTACCAATGTGCCACATGGTTTGAGTACATTTAACTTTTACATCAACCCTTTGAAGTAGCTACTGTTATTCACCCCATTCCCAGATGAAGAAACTGGGGCACAGAGAATTAAAGTGCACAAAGCTACACAGCAGACAGGTGTGAATAAATCCCACCCCTCTGAATACAGAGCCCTTTCTCCTAACCTCTGTATTTTCCACACATCATGTAGCCTTTAGCCCTTTCACTCACTACACTGAAAGACTCACTGACCTATTAGGCGCAACAAACCATGGCCAAGTGCCCGGTGCTTGGAGGGGCGGGAGGGAAGGCCAGGAAGGTCCACCCAGCACAGCCGACCCCTCCCACCCCCAACCTACACCCACATGCACGGCCCTCATTGCCACTGCTCTTGAGCAGAAATGGAAACTGAGGCTCACCACATACTGTCCAGCCATACTAGTAAGGTAAATGTGTTTGTTGATAGCCATTCCTAGGAAAACTCAGTGGCACGGAGCTCAGGAGTCTACATTTGCAGAATGTTCCCCTGAGGACCTTACTGCAGATTAGGAACTCTGGAAACACCACCCTTCACTAGAGCAGGTTAATGGTCAAGGTAGAGGTGAGAGAAGGATGTCAGAATCCCCTAGCGAGTGTTTAAAAAGATGCAATACCACCCTCAAAAAAATTAAACATAAAAAACCCAGAAGCTTCGAAGACGCAAATTGTAAGGGGAGCAGCTGGAAGTAGTGACTGACATCTAGGAGCCCTTATCCTCGCCTCACTAACGGGGTGATTTTTTTCCAGCAGCAGAATCAAGTGGTTTGTCATGAGGATAGTAAAATTAGATCTGTGAAAACTCCAAAGCGCTCTACAAATTGTGCTTGTTCACGTTCTTACAGGCAGCATTACCGTCTAACTCTGTGGGCTGGTATAAAGCACTACTAGGCACCTTTTTTTTGTTTTGTTTTGTTTTGTTTTTTTGAGCAACCTTGTCATGGTTCCAATGATTTCACATTCCCATGCCCAGAGATTCATTTAACAGGCACATTGCAAGTAAGTGGAGAAGGGGTTAGGGGTGCACAGGAAGAAAGGAGCCCTGGGAAAGCCTTTCATATGACACTGTGATGGGAATATGGGACTTTTCACATACACACAAGTATGTACACACATGCAAGTGCATGCACACACATGCCTACATACACACATGCACAAACATGCACACCGATTATGAGTAGGGTTTACATCAGTACCCTCCAAAAGAAACAGAATGAGCCACGTAGTAATTTTAAATTTTCTAGTAGCCACGTTAAGTCAGAAGAAACAAGTGGAATGCATTTTAATAATGTATTTTATTTAACCCAATATATCCCAAATATTATCATTCAAAACTTGCAATCAATATTAACAAGTGATTAACAAGATATTTCGTATTCTTTCTTTCAAGCTAAATCTTCAAAATCCAGAGTGCATTTTTACATTTACAGCATATCTCAGTTTTGATGAGCTGCATTTTAGGTGCTCAATAGCCACACGTGGCTGGTGGGTACCATACACGAAAGCACATATTTAAACAAAAATAGGCAGGTAAAGATGAAGAGAAGTGGGAATAAGAGCCTCAAAGCTTTTAGGGGTTCCATTGTGGGAGAGAGTGAGTAGACAATACTGGTAAAAACGAAAAGACCAGTGCAGGAGAAGTCCAGGAAAGCAAGGAGAATCCCAGCCTGTGATGGCCATGGGCATGAACTGAGGCATATGGCATCAAGGCTTATCCGTGACCCACAACGTGTGTTCAAATGTGCAACTGGCCTTCCAACTCAACCATGACCACCTAAGCATAATTTGCTAATCAAGAACACCATTTTTGTGTTCAAAGTATCAAGCCCATAAAGGATCAGAGTCTAGTACTCTATGAATATGGACACTAACATGAGCCAAGCTAAGCTCTCCCACCCCTGCCAAAGCTCTCCCTTCTAGAAGCTATGCAACAGTCTGGACCCTTGGTGCCCACCCACATGGAGCAGAGCTTTGATTTTAGTCCAATAAGACCCATTTTGGACTTCTGACCCCCAGAACTATAAGGTAATGTGTGTGTTTTTTACGCCACCAGGTTTGTGGTAATCTGTTATAGCAGCAATAGGAAACGAGTACACAGTTTATAGAGCAGTCAGCTAGACACAACATATTGGTTGCAAGGACCCCTCAAGGTATCAGTAGTAACCTAGCTGTTTTAGTAGTACTAGTGATGGTCACCAAATCCCAAGTCAATGCTTCACAAGCATTTTTCCAAACAAACTTTTCATTTTGGGATAATTTTAGATTTGCAGGGCACAGTTGCAAAAAGACAGAATAGGGCCCCTGTACACCCTTCACTCAGCTTCCCCTAAATGTTAACACCTTACAGAACTGTGACACATTGTCAAAACCAGAAATGAACATTGATGCAATACTATTAACTAAACTCCTGACTCTATTCGGATTCCACCAGTATTCACAAGCATTTCATCTTCACGAGAACCCTAGGAGCTAGGTGCCATTCTAATCCCCGCATGATGGAGGAGGACCCAGAGGCTTAGCGCCGATTCCATCACTAGCTCACAGTCACACGGCGAGGAGTGGCAAGGCTTGGATTTGAACGTGGCTTGCTCTGCACCCAGAGGCTCTGCTGCAGAGAGGGCAGCCTCCCAACTGGATGTGTCTGACTCCAGAGTCCTTGCTCCTGCAACACCACCGTCTCTCCTGGGATGAGGAGCTGCTCAGATCCATCAAAAGCCTGTGAGGCCCATGAAAAATACCGTGTGGCCTTGGGAGGAAGGGGATCATGTCCCTGGAAACTGCCTACCTGTTCTAGAGCCACTGATAAACTTAAGAGTTTCTACGGCTCTCCGTCAGTGAAGAGGGGCACGATGAGAAGCACAAGAGAGCCAACTAAAGAATCCTTTACAAGAAGCATTTCCACCGCAATGAGCAGTGGAGGGAGCTGCCATCAGTAACCAGCCCTGAATTTAGCTTCAATCAAACCACCTTGATCCTTGCTCTGGGGCCTCTACAACACAGTTAGAATGAACACCTGTAAAACATGCTTATCCTGGGGGATCCTAAACCTCACATCATCTTTCAAGTCCCTACATTTTACCACCGGCACAACAAAGAAGTAGAAGCAGCTTTTCCCACTCTGGAATCCTTAATCTCATACAGAACTACACGCTGGGGAGGGGCATACCCAGCATACGACATACTATTTGGGATCAGTCATAACAAGCCAGGTTTTTCCCTTTTTTTCTAGCCTGCATTTCCTTTCTGCCATTCTGCAATCCAGCAGGCCTCTGGGCACAGTCAGAGTAGTTGTTTTGTGCTCTGTCTCTATGAGTGGTTCTCAAAGTGTGGTTCCCAGGCCAGCAAACTTAGCATCACCAGGGAACTTAAGAGAAAGGCAAGTTCTTGGGCCCCACCCCAGATCTACGAACCAGAAACTCCAGGGTGGAGCCCAGGAATGGGTGTTTTCTCAAACTCTATGGGTGATGCTGATGCTATAATTCGAGAACCACTGAGCTATATATCCCCTCTCCTCAATGGCTGGCCTAAAACCTAGAACTTTTTTCCGAAGGGTCTCTGCAAATCAACACAACATCACACCTGACTCTGAGCCCAGGGAGGAAGCTCAGAGCCCAGTGAGGGTAGCAGCATGCATTCATCACCCAGTTAGGGAGCCACACAGCCCGGCACAGACCAGGCCTGTCCTGTGTGCTACATGCTCATCCTTGGTTTCATGGAGCTTAAAGCATAGGAGAGAGAGATACCAATGATATAAACCTACAAATGCTTATCCAACTACAAACTGTGGCAAACAATATAAAGGAGAAGAATAGGAGGCCTCCAGAGAGAATGATGGGGGTCTACTTCCCCAAGGGAGGCTTCCCTGGGGAAGGGGCATTTGAGCTGACACATGAAGGATGAGCCAGAGCTGGTCACGCAATAAGGGAAGAAAGTAAGTCTTCTTGGTAGAGGAAAAGCTTGTGCAAAGGCCCTGAGGAAGAAGGGAGCGTGGTGCTTTGGAGGTGCTGAAAACAGTGAGGGGGGCAGGAGTGGAGGGAGATTTGAGGCTGGAGAAGCCAGAAGCCGGCTGGGGTCAGAGCATGCCAGGCCTCAGGCAAGGTCAAGAGGCCAGTGTTACAGTCTAATCTCATAAGGATGCCCTTGAACTTCAGGCAGAATACTGATAATAAAAATAACATTTATTTAGCATTTACTATGTGCCAAGCACTGTTCTCAATGGTCCACATAAAATTTTAATCTTTACAACCATAAAGGAGGTTCTACTATTATCATCATCTCCATTTTACCAATGAGGACAGAAGTTAAGTTGCCCAAAGTTACCCAGCTAGTAAACGACTGGAACCCAGTTCAGACCAACTTCAGAACCCAGGCTCTGGACCACCTCACACTGCTGCTCACCAGGATGGAAGAACCAGTAGCCGATGACAGCACCTGGTTTGCATTTTCAAAAGCTTCCTCTGGATGTAGTATAAATAGGAAGAGAATGGAGGAGACCACAGCAGCATCTGGGCAAGAAATGGTGGTGGCCTGGACAGGCATATTGACAATGGAGATGTCCAAGCAAGAGAATGTCTGTGTGATGGTTTGATTCTAGATAGACCCCAGAAACTCATGTCCTTAGAGCTAATCCATTCTGTGTGACTCTATTGTAGGTGGGACCTTTGGATTAGATTACTTCAGTTAAGGGCCTTTTGAGTAGGTTACTTCAGAAAGGCATGGCTCAGGGTGGGTCTTAATCCTTTTACTGGAGTACTTTAAAAATGGGATGAATATGGAGAGAGACACACAGGAGCTTAGAAAGAGAAACCTACAGAAGCTGAGAGAGCAAGCCCCAGAATCAAGCAGCTGAAAGCAACGAAACCCTGAGAAGGGAGAGACCAGCAAACCGCCATGTGCCTTGCCATATGACAGAGGATTCCAGGATCACCAACAGACAGTCTTTCGGGAGAAAGCAATGCCTGATGATGCCTTGATTTGGACACATTCCTGGCCTCAGAACTATACACTTGCAAGTTAATAAATCCCCATTGTCAAAGCCCACCCATTTCTGGTATATTGCCTTTGGCAGCCTTAGTAAACTAAAACAGTATGGATGACAGAGGAAGAGGGGACTGACCCGGGTGCTGCTTAGCAAGTCCCAAGACCCATGGCTGCGTACCCCCACCTCATTCCTACATGCCCAAGGGGCAGCCCCCCAACACATGCACACTCTCTCAAGACTGGCTCAGTGAACTCATGGGAAGAAGAGTCCCCTCCATCTCCCCTTAGAGAATCGGAGTAAGGCTACAAAGGGGCTTCCCTGTCCTGTAGGTCACAGGGCTGTGATTATGACCAAAATATCAGCCCTTGGCCTCTTCGATCGGAAGCACTGTTATTCCTAAACTTTAACATGTGGAGAGAAAAGTTTGTGCTTGGTTTAGAATGGATGTCATTATCTATGAGGAAAGGTCACAGATGGCCCAGACCTCTCACAATAGTGATCAGATTCGAGCTTAGAAATACAAAGCTGGTTGATATTTTACCAAGGAGAGCTTTTCTTTAATTACCTTGACTGCCTCACAGTTCATTGGCAATGGTATGATAACACATTTGTCTGGGTGGTATGCATTTCTAGAAAGGTCTGCAGATGGCCTGGTAAAGTATATGGATCTTGGAAAGGCCTGGTATTGAAGCATTTCCTTGGGTTAGATTTAGAATTCATGGGAGTGGTCAGTGTTACCTGACTTAAGATAAGAGGAATAGGAGTAAGGAGTGAGGGGTGGGGAGCAGGTGGCAGCTTCACACAAGCCATCCTACAAAGCCCCAAAATCAAAATCTGTGGTCCACATCAACAATCTGTGCTGGTGGTGGGTGCACCTCAACTGACCAATGATGGACCTAATTGGGGCACCTGGGGTTTCCATGTCCCTAAGTCGAGCTTTGCTTTCACCCTCTGACCTGCATGTCTGGACATGGCATGGACAGGCCAGGTGTGTAGAGTGGCAAGCAGGTAGTTCACTTCGGAGGCCTCGAAGAGGAGGAGAGGAGGGGCAGTGGGGGGCAGCGGGAAGACCACTTCCCTGTGTAAACCAGAGCACCTGAAGCACACCCAGCACAGCCTGCCTTCATGGAGAGGTCACAGCCTTGCTTATTACAACAGGGGTGGGAGGGCTGTGTGGATTAGGGAATTGTGAAGGCGTTTATTTTAAAAGGCTATAAAAGTGGGCAACTGCCCTTATGGAACTCTCTCTTGCATGACTGTCTATTCTCTCCATTTTCTGGCCCATTTCTCTCTTCCTCATACTCACTGACTTAATTGGCCACATAGTCTCTGTACTATGGATTTAAATTTAAACACCTGGTGAGTGAAAAATGCCATGTCTTTCTCTTGTTTACAAAAGTACTGGGGAGCAGATGTAGTTCATGTGGTTGAGCACCTGCTTCCCATGTACAAGGTCCCAGGTTCAATCCCCAATACCTCCTAAAACCAAAAATGTATTAAGTACCTCTTATTTGGTGAGGCTTTCATTATTTTTTCCCATAAGATAATGAACCTTAAAAGGAAGGAGCTGCAGCCCTGCCTGGTCCCACTCAAAGGGACCAAGAAGCTTCCAAAGACGAAAGGACAGGTAAAGGGATAGAAGGGACCAAGACCTTCTGAGGAATCAGTGCCCTGCTCCATTTCTCGGGGCCTTAGCTCCACAGAGTGAGTCTCTGAGGACCGTCCCCTCCCAAGGAACCATAAGCCACAGTAAATGCACACTCAGAGAACTCCCCAAGAAGTTCCGGAGTCTGCCATGAGCAATTAACACTCGAGTGGCCTGTAAGATGCCAAGCGAGCAGCTTAATCGCCCAGCAGGGTCTAGTGTGCGATACATAAAACTCCTCAGAGACGGTAAGCCTGTAAATGGAAAGCATTATCATTTGTGACAGGATTAATAACAACACAGGCTCGAAACAGAC
>JAQZBX010110333.1:0-10385 GCA_029593785.1 Cabassous unicinctus
GTGATGTGTAACGAGATCCTCTTTCCTTAGCATTTCCTCCTTCTCCTTGATTAGGTGGAAGCTGTCCTTAAAATGAACGGCAGGGCACCGAGTGTCAGGGTGGATACGTAGGAAATTTATCACTCTTTCAGTTTCCACTTTGGGGAAAATTAAGCAGATACCTGGACCCTGACAGTGCTGATTTGATACCCATTGACACCAGCTCAATTACGTGTAGTTGCTGTAAAAGAATTATTTGTTCAGGAAAGCTGCTAGGTCTAGCTGTGTTTCACCACTTAGCAAGATCCAATACTCAATTCAATGAGCTGAAATTAACTGCCTCTCTCCAGCTGGTGTAAAAACAAGCCTCCCAGACCATTTCTACACTGGTAAAGTGAATTAATATATTTGCACACACTCTGGAGAATCTGACAGGTGCTCCACCGACCCAGGGTTTCTTTGGCAGAGGAACAAGTTGCTCTTTCCTTATTTGACTAGTTTTTGCATAAAGGAACCATGTAGCTTAAGGACAAATAGGGGTTGGTTTATCTAGGGAAAAAATCTGAAATCAGAGTTGTCTCAGACATTGGAGGAATTACAGAGTAATTTGAGGTCTGGATACTGAAGAAGAGAAATGGCAAGTTTGGAGCTTGAAATGATTTAGGGCCTTTTTAAAGGAAATAGTCAAATGATATTGTAAACACTCTCACCTGTTCTGCCGTAAGAAATTGGGTCTCACAATTGATAAAGGAGATGACAGACTGACATTTCCTTTTAGGCAATTTTAAAATTGATGAGGCATAATTTACTGGGTTGATGTCTAACCAATTTTAAAAATCAATTGACACAACAACATAAAATTATCCCCTTATTTGTAGACTATTGTGTGGAGCAGAGAAGAGGGCACAATTTGTTCCTTTAAGGGGAAGGGACAGAGACAGTGTTTTTACATAGATTCCTTGGTTTATTCCATGACAATCTTATAGGGTAAGTATAGCGGTACACTTTTTAGAGTTGGGAAAATGGAGATGGAAGAGACCACCATCACCACATGGAGCCAAGTCACGACTGAGAATCAGGTTTGGTTGATTCCAGAACCCACATCTCTTATGATACTACGTGCCTTCAAAGGTGGACAGGAAAATAGGTGTGTGTGCATGCAAATACACACGTCCGCGTGCAAATATCAAGCACAAGAGATGGGCTGTCAGTTGGGTAGGCTGTGGCAATATCCTTATTTTAAATGGCATCATGAATGGATAGAGAGATCAGTCTAGAAAGTATTCTATATAAGAGGAATGGGACATTAAGACAGAGAGTGCTAAGGCACGGGGCAGGAAAACTCAAGGAATACAGAAGGTTCAAGAAATTGGACAGTTTGACTGGAGTGGTGTGGAGATATGGTCAAAATTCAGGATGGTAGGGTAGAGGGAATTGAATGTTAAGAGTAAAGTACAATGGGCTTTAGATAAATTTGTATTGGGAATAATTACCAAAAACACATCTTAATGTTTCCTTTAGATATTCAAGTAGTATAGCACAGTTAACAGAAAATTTTCTTTTTGTGCAAAACCAATTCCTAATAGTGGATTAGGAATAAAAGAGTTTATTTTGTAAAGTCTAAATCTTAGAATCAACAAATGATAACGTTTTATTTCAGATAGTGGAGGAAACTTTGTATTTGATGAAAAATTCTTAGCTAGATAAATATGGAGCCTAAAATGAAGATTTCTGATCCAAATATATTGAATAATTTCCAAAGTTGAAATAAACTAAGAGCGGAACTTAAAAGGCTTATGGATTTCTTCCCTAAGAGCAAAAGATGGGCTTTTGCCTTAGGAAAATAGTCCATCCTGGGAAACTACCCCCATCTTCCATCTAACACCTGATCATTTAAATGATGAGGAGCCACAGCTTAGAGAACAAAACTTATGCTGATATTGTGACAAAAAAAAAAAGTGTTTTCCATGAAAATATGAAGGTACTGGAAACTGCTTTGGCTATGCAATTCTCAAATGAAGGTGACCTCCAACAAGGAATGAAAAATGCACCGAGTGCCATTATAAAATCAAATAACACAGAAAATCAGAATACATAGCCTGAAGAAAAGAAGTGATTTGACAAAGATCTCCAGGTTCATGCTATCCACCATTCCATGTTTTTACTGGGAGGAAATCATAAAGGCAAAGCAGACTTGAAATATGACATGCGGAAGGCTGTGACACAAGAAATAAGCTTCAAGAAATAATTTTCTCTTTTCTAGTCTCTCTAAAAATTCAACCAATGCCATCTTCAGGTGAGAGCATGTTTTAATGTGTGCTTTAAATGAATGCTCAGTGACCTGAGTGAAGGATTGATTGTGAAAATAAACTTAAGAAGTCTTTCAGAAGTTTGGTATTTTCATTATGTGTTTGGGACAAATGTAGACAGATGCAATGTGAAATACTTATGGTTTTCTCTAAATATGGAAACGAAGCTAGAGAAGGTATACTTACAATTGTTTAAGTTTCATGCATTTTCTTTGGGGATAAAGTTGCAATATAGATTATTAGAAAGAAAATAAGATTTTAACTGCTAAAGAGCAAAGTTTTCTGATTTTGTCTTTGTATTGTGAATATTGTGACTGGATCACCAGATTTTGCCTATCCAGCACCCAGGTTGACAGACATGTGGACACATTACCCAATATGTTACTAGATCATCATTAACATGGAGATAACAGGCTCAGATCTTTCACTGCTTGACCGATGAAAATGAAACCATTTCTTTTTCTCTTCTTCCCCTTGACTCCTTTCTACACAACATGCAAACTCTCTGTGAATGTTAGAAATGCTAAAATATCTTAGAATAGATGGTCAAGAAGTAAAAAGTAGCAAACACTTACTGAGTCCATCTTCTATGCCTGGACTCGGAACCTCACGTACATTTATTTATTATTAAATCCTTAAGGCATCCTGAAAAGTGAATCAGGCTGCCATCCTTCAAATAAACTTTTCTGGATTTCATGCTGGTGTATAAGGTAAGTCCAGATTTTCCTGGAATTGTAGGTTTTGGAAACTTCTCAGTGGTGTGGTCAAATGCCATTTAGGACTTACAGAAAATAAGTAATTTGAGGCAACAAGATTTACCTAGAGATCTTGAGATTTCTTGTACTTAGCTATACGTTGACTGGCTCTCCATATCATCATGACAATTTTGAGGCATTAAATTTCTCAGCTCTTGTTTAAAAAATATTGAATTAGTTCAATATTACTTCAATAATTAGTTCTAATTAGTTCCAGAATTAGTGAGGTTTTTATTTAGACTGTGCAGATTAATGAATATATTTTGCTGTTATTTTACTTTTAAGGACAGAATAAGAACATGTGATATTATTGGAGCCTAATTTTCTCAGCACCTTGTTTCCTATGTTGAGTAGACAGATGGATTTATATCTATCTGTATCTATCTTAGATCTATATATACATATACATCATACACATATATCTTAGATCAAATAGAATCCCAAGAATAGATGCAGAAACTGACATTTTCTATTTCCTGCTGTTCAAATCACTTAAATAATGTTTTTGCCAAAAAAGTGAACCTGAATGTAATCATGAGAAAGCAATTAAACAAATATGGGTTGAGGTACATTCTATTAAACAACCAGCATGGACTCTTCAAAAATGTCCATTTTATGGACAACCAAAAAGGTGCAAAGATAATTCTAGATTTTTTTATTTTTATTTTTACAGAATTAATTGTTTATTCTCCTTTAGGAAAAATATAAACCACAAAATTAAATTTGTACCAGTATAGACTTAAATTAATTTTCTGTGCACTGTGGGGTGGCAGTGTACAGAGGCTACTGCCTCTTTTTTTTAATTTTTTTTTATTGTGGGTAAAAATCAAATTTTTCACAATACATACAAATATTTGTAAAATGATATATAAATACATATGCATATATGTGCATTTGTTTACATAAATGTTGTTTTTTATATATATATTTATTTTTAAAGGTGCTAAGATTACCTAACTATTACTCAGAAATTACAGGGATTCCCATGTTCCCCACCTCCCACATAATTCTAGATTAAAGAGAATAAAAAGATAAGGCACCCAAATGTGATGAATGAATATTTACTGGAGCCTGGAATTTTTTTTTAAAAATTGTAAAGGACATTTCTGAGACAATTGCAAAATTTTAATATGGGGTGGTATATTAGACAATATTGTATCAATATTAAATTTCTTCAGTGTGATAAGTAGGGAAATGTTCTTAGGAGATGCACAGTGAAATATTTAGTAGTGAAGTGTCATGTTGTATTACTTTTAAATGATTCCGAAATGTATATATATATGGAGAGAAAGATAGATAGGCAGAGAAAGAATGCCAGCAAACAGAGAGATACAAGTGATGAAATGGTAAATTATTAATAATCAGTAAATCTCAATGACATGTATATAAATGTTCATTGTATTATTCTTTCAAGTTTTCTGTAAGCACAAAAGTTTTAAAAATAAAAAAATTGAGAGAGAAGTAAACGCAGATCTGAGTCTCAAGGAGGAAAACATAAATAAATCTTAATAAGCACTTCCTGCACCAGCTCTTCTCTGTCTTGCTATAATCTATATTTTGTTTGTATCATACCATAGTGCTTCTGTATTTTAATGTAATCACAATAGATTTCAAAGACAGCAGCTAATATTGTTTCAATCTTCAGTGATGACATTTTTTTAAGCCTATGACAGTGATTTTTAGTCTGGGAAACAGCCAAACTTATTCAGAGCCAACTCCTGTGAATAAGGCAGGTACTCAAAATGGCGGCATAACACAACAGAGAAAAGACAGTTGAAAATCAATATCTGTGAATTCTAGTATAACTTGGAAACATGTAATCATGTGACCTAGAGCAAGAAATGAAATCTGAGCTTTAGTTTCTTTATATGCCTTAAGTCAGTGCATGTAAAAAATCCTTTAAAATGGGTAAAGTTTAATATAGATAATGGGACTCAAGCAATATAGTTGATAGGCATAAAGAACAGTAAACTGAGAAGTGTTGTCTTTGTTAGAATCTAGAAATTTTTAAAGCTCTAAGACTGCTTGTTTTTGGTATTTCATATATTATCTTTTCCAAAGAACTTCTACTAAATGAGTTTCAAAAATAATTTGAGTAATGACACCTATATTGCCAAATCACACTTGAATGCGTAGGTTAGGTCCATCATTTTAAGAGTTGTCTTAATTAATACTCATTTAAGTAGAATTATCTACTTTATTAAGTAGAGAATGACAAAAGCTTGAGATGATTCCCTAGAAGCTGCAAAAATTGTGGTATTAAGTGAAATGGGATGAAATGACATAAGAGCAAATACTGATTATTATGTGTAGAATGCAAATGAAATTTTCAATGGACAGATATGGGCAAATGATGGGATTTTAAATAGAAAATTACTGCCTGGAAACTCTATTTTTGGGAATTGCCAGACCTTGCAGAAAAGTCACCTTTCAGGTGATAACACAATTTTCATATTAACTAATGAGTTACTTCTGTGTGTTATTTTCCCCCATAGTCACCATTAATACCGCTATCCTTGGGTCACAGGAATTTTATGAATCAACCTTTTTTCCCCATGAAATATGAAAAGGGAGAAAATTAGCCACATTCTTTCCTGTTTCTAGTTCACACTGTTATTTTGAAAATCATCCTCCTGCTTTCACCTACCCCTATTGATATCTATGAAGCAGTAGTAATGTATTGTATTCCTTTTTCTTCCAGTACTATTTTATTTCACCCAAATGCTGACCAAATAGGTAAATCTATAGAGACATAAAGTGCATTAGTGGTTGTCAGGGATTGAGGGGAGGGGAAATGTCTTAATGGGTACTGGGTTTCCTTTTGGGGAACTAGACAGTGGTGATGGTTGCACGACATTGCAATTGTAATAAATACCACTTTGGAAAAAGTCTGATGACTCCTCAAACAATTAACCATATGACCCAGCAATGACAGTTCTAACTGTGTACCCAAGAGACATGAAAACATATGTCCATGCAAAAACTTGTACATAAATGGTCATAACAGCATTATTCCTATCAACCAAAGAGTGGAAACAACCCAAATATCCACCAACTGATGAATGAACAAAATGTGGTCTTTCCATGCAGTGGAATAGTATCATCATGTTACTAAAGGAGGTAAAGTCTAAATAATTGAATCTGCATAGCATTTTTCCTCAGAGGTGTGCTGACATACAAAACTACTATCATGCAACCTGGAGTTTTCTATTGTATCCATCACAAATTACCCTACATTTAGCAGCATAAAACAATACCCATTTCTTAGCTCATGGTTTCCTTGGGTCAGAGGTCCAGGCACTGTGTGGCTGGGTTGGTTTTCTGCTTAGAGTCACCAGGGTGAAGCCAAGGTGTGGGCAGGGTTGCGTTCCTTTCTGGAGGGTTTGGGAGAGAACCCTGTTCCAGACTCATTCAGGTTGTTGGTAGAATGCGGTTGGAGACCTGAGTCCCCCAGTTCCTTCCTGGCTGTTATAGCTTCTTCCCTGTTGTGTGGCCGTCTTCCAAGCCAGCAGTGGTGGGTTGAGTCCTACTCATGCTTTGAATTTGTCTGACCCATCTCTCCTGTGCCTTCCTCTTCCACCGCATTTCCCTGATTCTTCTGCCTTTCTCTTCTCCTTTTAAGGGTGTGTGGGATTGCATTGAGCCCACCTGGGTAATCCAGGCTAGTCTAAACCAGCTGATCCTTAATTCCATCTGTAAAGGCCCTTCACCACAGTACCTAGATTAGTGAGTGAATAACGGGAAGATAGAAATCTCGGAGGAAAATCTTTTGAATTCAGTCAACCACAGAAGGATAAGAGTACATCATGTCCAGGGACCCTCTAAAGGAAAAATTAAACAACCATTGGAATACTCGGAGAAGCCACAACCAAGATGGGGTAAGTCAACGGTGAGGTGTAGACCTTGCGAGCCTCAGATGGACAAAAGCTGTGAACCCATGGCCCCCTCCTCTGAGCAGGAGGGGAAACTGCAGACGGTGCCTGGGACCCTGGGATGTCGCTGTGTCCACGTTTCCCACGCACTTTTCTCTGGCCACAGGCAACCTCAAACCATGTTTCATGTTCATATACTTCCCAGCATTTCCTGCTGGTGTTCTCGCTGCCGAGCTGTTCTTCTGGAGTGTTCTGGAGTCTTCCACTCTCTCTTCCAGGTGAAGTTTGAGTTCACTCTTCCAGGAAGTCTTTGCTGGTCCTCCCCCAGCCCACTGAGCTGCATTTTCTTCCATGTTGCCCTACCATGGGGGTGCACTTCCATTCTAGCTAGCATGCATGGCCCCTTTTCCACTCAGAGCTCCCCTACTAAACTGCAGCTCCTTCTTTATTTCCATACAGCCCCTTCGATGTTTCCTGGCATATGGTGGACACTAAATCAATGTTTGTAGAATGAAGTGTTATTATTATAAATTAAATAGTCGGTTGGTGATAAATCATGCTATTGAGTGTTGGTAGAGAGAAGCTTATGTAATTATGCTGTAGCTCTAGTGGTTTCATAGTAAACCAAAAGTTTAACATATTTCTTCAGGGCTAAGAGATTTTGTTGATAACAAAAGCACAAAAATACAATTAAATTTAAATATTTATGGTATGCTAACTTGTTAAGCCTAAACTGGCAGAAGAATGAATGTCAGAGAAAGCCACAAGGCAACTCCAGGGGGAAATAAAAATCAACCCTTGCTCTGCGGAGTTGCAGCTAATTTGCTGTAACTGATACTATGACTTACATTGACAAGGCTAAGAACAAAGGATTTCCACTTGAGACTTAGACCTTTGAGAATTGAAGAGATTTACAACATCCTCTACAGTTAAGGCTGTGTGGGTAAATCAGGTTTTGAAAATTCTCTTCTGTAGTCACCTTAGGTCATTCTGAGTGGGGTCCTTGACAAAAGTAGTATTTTATCCAGAAGAGCTGCTCACAGCTCCAAAAAACAAAACAAAACAAAAAGCAACCACATTTAAAATACCTTTGCGTCTGCTTTGTTTGCTGCCCTTTAGTCACCTTCCTATCTGCTTAACGAATGTGCATGTAACATCAACCAGTTCAGTAATAAAAGAGAAGAATATCATTTCTCTCAATAGTTTGCCTACTAATTAGTTAGTTTAAAGACTATGTAAACTGTGGGTGCCAAGTATGTTTATTATTGAACGACGATAAAGATTTTATAGGTTTGTAATCATTTTTTTATATTGCTGATATACACATTATAAACAGCTCAGTGGCTCAAAGCAACACCCATTTATTATCTCGAAGGGCTGTGGTTAAGAAGTCCAGGTGTTTCAAATGGGTTTTCTTTCCTGGTTCTCACAAGCCTTAAATCAAGGTGTTGACTGGGCTTACTTCCTACCTGGGCTGGGGGACAATGTGTTTCCTATTTTATTCAGGTTGTTAGCAGAATACCAGTCCTTGGAGATGTATGGACTTTCCTTGGTGGTGGTCAGCTAAAGACTATTCTCAGCTCCTAGAAGCCATCCACATTTCTTGAAAAGTAGCTCCCCATTGTCAAAGCTAGCAATGGCGGCTCAACTCCTTCTGTGCCTTATCTCGCCTGACTCTTCTTGCTGCATCTTTCCAACTCCATCTGGGAAGGCCTCGTGTGATTAGATTGGGCCCACCCAATAATCTAGGATAATCTACCCTTGACCACATCTGCAAAGCTCATTATGCCATGCAACACAACATATTCACAGGTTCCAGAGCTTGAAAAGTGGGCATCTGTGGGGAGCCAGTATTCTGTCTAGCATGACGTTGAACTCTTGAGATACAGCAAATAATTGGGTGTGTTTGATAAGAGGTAAAACCTAAGAGTTCCTGGCATTGTTATGAACCAATAATACAAGTTTTTATTATATGATATTTGAGACAACCCCCATCATGAACCTACTAATGGAAGGACACCTCTATATCGTATAAGTCTGCCGATAAACTAACTTAAATATGGCTCATAACAAAACTATCCTGAACCTCAGACATCTTTATAGATGTGAGAATCGCCCAAACATTACTTTTAATTTTAAGTAACTTAATTTCACCTTATTTTCAGATTAATGTCATCTGGTAAAGAGACCCTACACTGTCCAATGGAGTAGACACTAGCAACATGTGGCTATTTAAGCTTAAATTCATATTAAATAAAATTAAACAATTGTAAAATTCAGATATACTACCATCTTTCATTGGTTCAGTAGCCTCACGGGTCTAGTGGCTTTGATATTGGGCAGCACAGATTTAGAAACTTTCCATCACCATGGAATGGTCTATTGGACAGTGCCAGTCTAGAGAGTAATATTATAAATTTCCAATGATGTGAGTCCCCCAAGATCATGTAAACTGATAAAGCAAATTACATTCTAGAGGCTGATTTCTTATTAAAACAATATTTATGATGACATTTATAAAAGAATAATTATCTATTGAATACAGGGCTTAAGAAAGGAAGCCGCCATTTATATTGAAGATGTCAACCAATAAGGAAATATAATTGCTTGAAGACATATTTGTCTCCTTAGTGCATTTACTTCCATGTCCTAACAGGATTCCAGAAACCTAATGCTTGCTTTCATCTGTTAATGATGGATTATACCCAGTAGACCCTTGAACTTTTGGCTTTCAATTGATTGTTTTCAAAAGCCATTTTTTCTTTAAAACAAAGTTCAAGAGTTGGTGAACTGTGAAAATTACCTCCCAACATAGACACAGTTGCTGCTTTATATTAAAAAAACACCTCTAATTCAGAGTTCATTAGCACAGCCTTGGGCTTTCATGAACTTGCCAGGTGACAAAGATAGGTGAAACCCCATAAAAGTCCTTCGTTTTAAAATTTGTTTGTGGATACAATTAAATGCTGAAATGCATTTTGCCTCAATTCAGGTACACAACAAATGTTTTAGAACAATATTAAAAGTTGGCAAGCTCTTTGGAACAAATGACTTTTTGTATAAGTCCTGGTGATAACTTATGGTGGAGATATATGGATTCTCCATTGACATCTAGAAATGAGATGTCTTGAGGAGACACAAAGGCTAGAACTCAGGAGGAAAGCCCATTTGTATTGATATATGTAATGTTGGCAGCTCCTGGCCTGATAAATATCTGCACCTGGCTGCTTTGTTAATGCACTGTCCAAATGCACAGGCACATTCCAAGGAAGGAAACATAGATGCACAGATAAGCGTCCCAGGGTACACTTATCCCAACATGCAGAATTGGTGTAGCAGGGTCTTCTATATGTGCCTGAATGGGAGGCCCTGTTCCATCAGTATCCTGCCATGAATCAATAATACAATTTATTATTGCCATTAAAGCACCTTAATGACCTCAAATAACCTCAAGCTCCTTGTGCTTGTTC
>JAQZBX010110334.1:0-10371 GCA_029593785.1 Cabassous unicinctus
GCTAACGGGGCGCTGAGGTCTGCGTCTGCGGGACCCGGGACAGCCGCCAGCCACCAGCCACCCAGGTCTGCTGAGCCCCGAAACGGGGCCGGTGTGGCCGAGTGTCCGAAGGCTGTAGACCCTGGGCTTCAAGGACAGTGCGAAGAAAAGAGGAAACTCTCTCAATAAGCTTTTATGTTGATTGCATGTGGAAATGATAGTATTTTGAATATGTTGGTTGAAATAATAAGTGCTGTTTAAAATGATTCACCTGTTTCTTTTTTGCTGTTTAAAACGTGGCTGCTGAACGTTTAAAATGGCATTCGTGGCTTGCACACGGTCACTCTGATTCACTCTAAGTGAAGACCTTGGACCGGGTGGGAGCTGGCGGGAGTGACATGGCAGGCTGCTCGTCTTCTCACTCTGCTTTGGTCCGTTTACCAGGGCTGACAAGCCAGGCAACCTCGGACTTCCAGCTGATGAGGGCGCTGGCACAAAAGACACGCCTCACGCCCCTGGACAGGCAGCAGCGCCTGGCCCGGCTCGCCGACGACATCCAGAGGTACCGGTGGGGGCCGTGGCAGTGGAGGCCTGGGTGTCCCCGGTCACGCCTCCCTCCTCTCTGTGACCCAGCGCAGGCGCCGGAGCCTGCGGCTCCTACAGAGGCCACAGGGCTAGTGGGCTGAAGGGGCGCGGGATGCACCCGCTTCATGTTTCCTAACTGAGGTTCTGGATGGGATTTTGAATGAAGAAAATGTAATGTTTTTGGAAGTTGTTTGCTACCTCAGGCTCCCAGGATTCAGGTCCAGTAGCACTCGGATGGTGGATCAGGGTCCACAGTGCACTGACCCCTGGAGAACCCAGGCCCAGTAACACTCGGTGTCCGCAGCCGACCACTGGAGAACCCCGTCTGTCATCTCGAGACGTGGGGACCCCTGTGCCCTGCGGTCTGGCCTGCCTCTCAGATGGCCTCCTGCCCTCACTACGGCAGTCTCTCCCCTGCGAGGGGAGGGTGGGGCGTCTCCTTGCTTCTCCCTTCTGCCCTCCTAAAACTGCACTGTCCAGCCCGGCAGCCCTGTGTGGCCACTGGGCACCTGATGTGTCATCAGTGCCCCGTGTTGAAATAATGCTTTGGACATATTGGGTTAAATAATGCATATTATTTAAAATAGTTTCACCTGTTTTTTTATGCTTTTTAATGTGGCTTTTAGGAAATTTAAAAGTCCCTATGTGGTTTGCATTATATTTCTTTTGGACAGTGTAGTTCTAGAATAATCTTTTTCCTTTAAAAATTAAAAAAAAAAATACTAGTTCATAGAGCGATTTGGAAATTTACACGCGTAAAAAAGAAGTATGTATGCGTATACTAGTAAATATGTGCTTAATAAATGAATGGATCGTAAATTAATGGCATATATTCTTTTAGATATTTTCAAATGAATATAATCATTTTTAAGGAAAGTGGCGCAGTACTGTATATCTTGATTTGTGACTTGCTTTTTTCATTTAGAGGATTTTCTTGACCCTTTCCATATGATAAATGTGTGTCTTCATCACCAAGTAGTGGGCTCGTTTTCCATTTCACGGGTCCTTGTGTCTGCACATCGCCCAGACTTATGCCCCTTGAGAGGAGTTTCCCGCC
Source organism: Cabassous unicinctus (assembly GCA_029593785.1). Classification (NCBI taxonomy): domain Eukaryota; kingdom Metazoa; phylum Chordata; class Mammalia; order Cingulata; family Chlamyphoridae; genus Cabassous; species Cabassous unicinctus. The sequence continues at coordinate 1,622 of JAQZBX010110334.1, forward strand.
TCTCTCCCCCGACACCAGGCTGCGGGTTATGTCTCCCCACGCAGCTCCTTGCCACCTCTCAGTAGCTCCACTCGCCTCACCCAGTTTCCTGCCCATCTCATCTTGGGCTGACAGAACCTGAAGCAAAGTGATTTATTCACAGTGTTCAAAGTGATCAGACCGTACTTAAAGTTGATAGGTGGAGGTAGTGAGCTTTGCCGAGAGTCGGCACTTCCGTGGCGCTTCCGTGAGAGGACAGAGCAGCAGATCCCGCCCGTCTCCTCCGGGAGGGCCTCCTTCTGTTTGCTGGCCCTGGGCCGGGAGACCCTGCCTCTCGGAGGCTCGGTGGAGAGGGCCGCGGGCGTGACGCAGGGAGGCAACCGTGACTGGCTCACAGCTTCAGCCACAAGCCGAGGCGCTGCACAAGTAGGAAGCGCTGTGGTCAGTGCTGACACCACTCTCCTCACAGTTTCCTGTCACTCTGCGAATCCGACCATCTTCCTGCAGCTTAAGTCCTTGCTTCCCGGGCTTCCTTCATCCGCGCTCAAGCCGGCAAACTCCGATATTCCCAGAAGGCATCTGCACATCCAGGGGCTCCAAAATCATCTCTTTCTCAACATGCTCTTAAAGGGGCGTGAAGGAACCCCTCGTTAGCTGAGCATGTGGCACGTGGCGGCCGAGAGCTTTCCGTGCATTGTCGCATTTAATCTTAAATACTCCCTGCGAAGCGGATATTTTATTATCCCCACATCGGCCACAGCACATACCAGACAAGGCTTAAAAAGATTACAGTGTGCCCCCCTTTATTAAATGCTGGAGCTGGACTCACCTGGCTGGCTCTAAGGTCAGTTTTTCTAACCGCTGTGCCACACTGGAAGCCTTTTCCCAATCCTGAGAGCCCACAGGGGCGCGATCCTCCCATAATTCTTTTGAGAATTATGTTGTCCTATTTGTGAAAGAAGTTGGTCAAAAACAGTTAGGAATTGTCTCATGGGTGTGCTGAAGAGTAGGAACATGGGAGGGGGGGAAGGTGACTGCGGAAGCCAGGAGTCCTAAGGAAAAGGGAATTCGTAGGTTATCGTTATATCTCTAATGACTAAGTTCTTTAGAAACTAATCCCTTTAATGACTTGAAGCTCAAATCTACCAACAGAAACAAGGAAGCTCGTTTTGAACTAGAGACCTGGGGGCTGCATTTCGGATGCCAGACGTCTCTAACTGGCCGTGTTGTGCCTTCGGAAAGAATATTAATGCAGGACCACATAGTAAGTGCTGAAGTTTTATTTCCACTTAAATGTGCTTGCTTGCATGCGTGTAAGCTTGACTGTTTACAGAGTGACTGGTGGGCTCATTAGACGCCTCTGGTTTCGCCGTAGCCACGTCCCTGCCCTCCCTTTGTGCTGGTCCCTCTGATGTCCTTTTCATCCGAGTATACTTGCCAGGGCTTAGTGGCACCCAGCAGACGATTCAGGCTCATCGCTGTGGCGTGGTGCCGCGTTTCAGGACGTGCCGGCCGTTACAGCGCAGGCATGCCCACCTGGTACTGGGTTTCATCCTACTCTTGTGTCATCAAAAGCCGAAAGCCATAGACTTGAGAAAATTCAGCTGCAGTCCTGCTCTAGCTGTCTACTGTATCTGTTAATCCCGGGCTTCAGTTGAAGAAACAAGCCTATTTCATGCAAAAAATTGTGCATTGTCTTCTACTTTTCCTTTCTGTTTTGCCCATTTTTAAAATCAATGGCATTTCATTTCATTTTAAAAAGTCCTCTTCTTGTCTTTGATACAACAAACAGTAAAGCTACATTAGTATAATTGAATGACAAATGTTTCATATTGTTGGAACGAGGATTCTTTTAATCATTTCTTTTTGCTGATATCTTTCCTAATAGCCAAAATCTTTATTGGAGAAGCTGAGGAGAAACTACTTTTTTTTAATAATGATTTTTTTTATTTTTAAAGAGGCTTCAGATTAAAGAAATGTTACATAAAAATTATAAGGGATTCCCATATGCCCCACTCCCCCCCTTCCCACATTAACAACATCCCTCATTAGTGTGGTACATTTCTTATAATTGATAAACACATACTGAAGCATTGTCACTAATCATGGACTACAGTTTACATTATAGTTTACGCTCTGTCCTGCACAGTTTTGTAAGTTATGACAAAATATACAATGGCCTGTATTCATCACTGCAGTGTCATGCAGGACGAAGCCAATGTCCTGAACATGCCCCCATATGACACCTATTCTTCCCTCTCCCTAACGAGTTCACAGCTGCAGATTCTCTCTGTCCTTGGCATGGGTGCTGTCCATCGTCATCTCCTTGTTAGTTGTCCTGGGCGAGTCTGATGAACTGGAGAGTAGGTGTTGCAACTCTGCTGAGATTCAGGGCTCAACTGGCACATGGACAGACCAAAGATTTAAGTCTCTGGGACATTTATTTATCGAGTATAGTGCTAATTATGGGCTCAAATAAAAGGGGCAGAAGAGCCCTGTGTAGGGAAACTATAAATGAGTCTAACTCGGTTACACTGGGGAGCATAAACTCCCAAGTGAGGCCTGCTGACAGGTACAGAACTCCTGAGCTGTCTGCCCTGCCTGCAGGGTCTGGATGTCTCCAGAGCCCTCAGGAGCCCCCTGCTTGAGGCGCTGTTTACTGTGGCAGTCAGCAAGATCCCCCTGGGACGTGCATAAGCATAACCTCTGAAATGACCCCCAGACTCACTTTGAAATCTCTTAGCCATAAAAACTCATTTGTGTTTACCATTTCCCCCTTTTGGTTGAAAGTAGTTGAAAACTGCTTTTAAAAAGCAAAACAAAACTTTCTGAAGTCCCAAGAAAAGCAGGGCGTGTTGGGCCCCTGGTCAGGGGCGCTGCGTTTCAGTCCAGCATGTGAAGTGGACGGAAGCACTTACGAGGATCTGCTCGCATCGTCCCCACAAACAGCGTCGCGTTTGTCAGGCGTAGAGACAGGTCTCTGTAGGAGGAGGGACCTGATGGGAGAGCCTGGCCCTGGAGCCGGTGGACGGCTGGCTCCACAGCGTCGCCGTCTCGGCCGTGTCTCCTTGAAGCTGGGCCCTGGGAACCGGGGGGCCAGGGGTTCCCAGGCTTGGCGTGCTGTCTGGGCCCCTCCCACCCTGAGAGGTAAAAGCGTGGCTGGGAGGGCGCAGCCTTCCTCGTCCTGGCGCTTGGCTCCAGGCCAAGGCTCCTCTGGAGCCGAGTGCCCACCTGGCCAGCTCCTGTGAGGCTTCGTGAGGATGGTGGGTGCAAGCCCAGTGCTCGGTGGGCAGCGCCTGGGCTGTGCCTGCTGCTCCGTGGCCCCCGGCCTCCTGTCTGTAAAACAAGGGGACCGGGATGTGTCCTAAACATGAAAGTGCCCTGGAAGCGCCTGGGGAGCGTGACAGGCAGCATCCCAGTCGGAAGGTCTGGGGGCCCCAGGCCCCGTGGTTCTGCCGCGCAGCTCGGCCCTGGGGCACGAGGGCCAGGCGAGGTCTGTGCTCCCACGCAGAGGCGTGTGCACTCGCTCCAGTCCCCGTGCAGGGGCTGGTGCCCCTGAAGCCCTCCCCGTCGAGCAGCAAGCTTGTCTTCTGGTCACCTGGCCCTCCGTCACCCCTCCGGGGTTTAGCTACTCCCAGCACAATGAGTGTTCCCAGCCGCCCCGAGGGTTGTTTTGAAAACGAAGGTATCAGGGTATTGGTGATAAGCACCTGTGTGCCCCACCTAGACCCCTGAAGCAAGGAGAGCAAACTGCAAGGCCGTCCACCCTCAGGGCCTGGAGGGGGCTTCTCTGAGCCTCGGCTCTCGGCTCCAGCGTTCCCGCGCTGAAGTCACGTTCCATGATTCTAAATGGTTACAGCTGAAGACTGTGGACAGCAAACCCTACTGATCAGCTCTGGGTGACAAGCTTGGGCCGTCCTGCCTCTGCGTTTAGTTAATTACTGTCTGAATGAATTGGTTCAATCATTTCATCATTGTTTTTCTCAGTGTCAACCAGTGTCTGCTGCTGATTGGTCCAAGGATATGCGAACTTACAAGGTTTTAAGTGCCCAGTCGTTGAACAAATGGCTGGTTATATGTGGTAACAGAGCCGAAGATGTGAATGAGAGCTTTCTGAACTGCTTGAGAAGAGCCGGAAGCTCCATGGGATTTAACGTGGGCTACCCAAAAATGTGAGAACATGCTGAAAATCCTCCCCCGTTTTTTCATGTATTATTGGGGTTGATTGGAAGGTAGGAAATAATGGCTGGTTTCTCCACAAAAACTCAGCTCAGTAAAGTTTCCTGTTATAAAGCACAAAGAAGTAGTTCTAAATAGATGGGAATTGTAATGATTAAATTTTTATAAGGTTAACGTATTTTATGTTGTCTTTTTAAAACTTTCTTTTCACAGTTCTTCTTAGACAATAGTACCTCAAAATCTTTTTGGTAAAAGCTGGGGTATAAATCCTTAATAGATCTGTACATTGCCTCCTCAATATTTCTTCTTAATTCTTTCATATCAGTTATTTATAAAACTTAACAGCTAATAGGATATTAATAAAGTTTGCATTTCCTGATTTCTTTGATAGATTTTACGTGTTAAAATTTAGTGTAAAAATAGATCTGAAATAGCTTTTTTGATTCTGTTACTGCAGCATAAGATTAATCACTTGGTTTTCTGATAAAAGCAGGTCATTCATCTATCCTCTGAACATTCACTGAGCATCTACTAAGTGCTAGATATTGTGCCAATTGCTGGGAATGAGAAAGATGAGTTGCTTTGGGTTTAGTAAGGGACACGTGCATACACAAACTCAAGATTAAATATTGTTTTGCTTTAGACAACCTACGTTATTAAACCTGATATGCTTGGAAAGAGAAACCAGCACTTCTTTTTCTTTCTTGAGAAATGAAAATGTCCTAATTGGCAGGGTGGGAAGTTATTCTTTAACACATGGTTACTAATTAATTACACTAGCAGTGCAAGCATTGCTGAAAACCACAGATATTCCAGAAGTCTCCTTTTACACCGTAGTTTAGAATTCTACTCTTATCACATCTCTTAACAAATCACCAGGTTTGAGTTTCACCTGTTCTAATTTCTTTTAACCCACAAGCTATCAAAGCAAGAAGAGATGAATGAAAGAAGCCACAGTCAGCCGACTTGAGGCTCTTCACCACACACATTCCATGAGCAAGCCAGAGCCCATGTTCTGTTCTTGGCCTGTTTTATTTGAAAGCCCATGTCTTATTCCAATCTTTTGTTCTTGTGAAGTATCCATTTACCTGTTAGAATTATATGCATAGCTTCTCTCATCTATAGCATTTGCCTGATGACTTTAGAAGGAATGGACAGTGAGATGGCCGCTGAGTCCACATGCAGGAGATTGAATTGGAAATGTAAACAATGCCGCAGGCCACTTGAGGAGCTCTGAGAGTCAGGGATGGGGAGATGGTTGTCCTGCCACCTGCTGGGAAGTTTTACAAGGTCACTGGGCACTGGGACAGTCCAGTCACGTCCACACGAGACGGCCTGATTCTAAAGAGACCAGACGTGCAGTCCTGTGTGTGGGAATTGTTTTCTGTGCCCGTGGTGCCTAACACGGTAGCTAGTGGATAAGGACTCGTGGACTGATTAGGGTAGTTAGCTGGGTATTCCAGACCCCAAGCTGCCCCCAAGGGAAAAGCCTTTTGTCTGAAGCATGTAGGCCCCTGGCTGTCTTGGTCTTCTTAACCTGATGTCTGAAAGTTTTATTCTAAAACCCCCGTATTGCTTTTTTTGTTGGTTTGTTTTCTTATTTTATTTTATTCCCCCCACACGGCTTTGGTGTTAGAGAAATCTTAGTCTTGGCTTAGCCCAGCCCTGTTTCAGATGCTTGATGCTGTGAGACTTGTGATGCTACAAGGTCACCTTCAACCTCGTTTTGAGCAGCGTTGTTACTAATTGTAGGAAGTTCTGTACAAGTGCAAAAGCTTCGTTTTCCACCAAACTGCTTTTTAAGCTACTAAAATGATTATTAAATGTTTTTCCTGTAATGGGAGAAATAATTTTAGACCCCAGAGTTTTAAATTTTTCTCTAATGATTTATTCCTAAAATTACTACTGTTATGAAAATGCATTTGTATTATTTCTAATGCATTTCATATGATTATGTGATACTAAAAAGGAAATTATATAACTTCAAAATTGATCTTTTTATGTAGCATAAAAGTGCAAGAAAATCCAGCTTCATTCCTTCGAGCTATCCAGCAACATGTAGATGGAGATGTTCAGCTGGTGAGTAATTTTCTCTGTGCAGTTTAGACATTTTTCTGTGGGAAGATACTTGAGACTATGTGAAGATCCGGTCCCTCATCCGACTTTTACCCACTCGTTTTAGCATCCATTGATGCTTCTTGCCTGAATAGGTCATAATTACGATGATTGCCAAATGGTGGTTTTCTAATTCCATCATTTCTTCTACATTTATTAGGTGGCAGAGTGTTAAAAGGAAGAGCTTTCTCTTCTTCCCATTTGGTTATCCGTTTATTTATTTCAGTATAAGCTTATACATTCATATTTTTTATTATTTTTACATTTCTTTCTTCTTCTTTTTTTAAAAAATTTCCATGGATTCCTGTTTTATTTACTGAGTTATAGCCCATTACTATTATTATTTTGATGCTCACGTTGTCCCTGATTTGCCAGTGGGAGCCCCATTAAAGCTGGTTTCTGCATCTTTTTGACGTGTGTCCATGATTCTTGGGAAAGTTCCTCACTTTCTGGAACAATATTACACACTTATCTTGTGGTCTTGCTGCTCAAGCCCTGCAGTCAAATCTCCAAGGGGCCCTGATCCCTTTTGGTAGAGAACAGTATTTAGAAACCAGGATCTTATTTGCTACTGGGGTGTCACTGCCCCAGGCTTTCTCATGGTCAAAGCTAGGAAATATGTGCACGTGTGTCTGTGAATTCACACATCCACATACACGTGCTCTTGGGCATCTGTTTTTATTTCTGTGTGTTCACCCCTCCAGTTCCAGTCCAGCCCCACAGGAAAGCTTCCCCTTTCCGTGTGTGTCCCTCTCGTCTCTGATGGCGAGGCCCCCAGCACCCCCCCCACCCCACCCCAGCTGCTCGTGCTGTCGTGTGCGTGTCGCCCATCTCTGGGCGCCTTTCCTCTCTGGGCCCAGCCCCGGCTTTTCTCGGCCACCTACCTTGTTTGGCCCCAAAGCCACAGGCGCCCCTGAGAGCATTTTGCTGAGAACTGCTTAGTGTTTTCTTCTCCGCTGACTAAGGTGTAAGTAATTTTGGCCCTTGACATTATGATTTCAAACAGAGCCACAGGTGAGAAAATTGCTTTGTTTTCTCCTGCTAATCATGGCAGTGCCTCTGTCTTTTATAACTTGAGAGATGGGGAATAAAGATGGGAAGAGATGGAGGTGGGCACGAGAGATTCCTGTGTGGTGAGCACCTGGTGAGATGTGGGCACAGGGACAGACGAGGCTGGGAGTAGGCGTGCCAGAGACCGGAAGCCCTGCCTGTTCTGAGTTTCCTTCCCCCATGTCCCTATTCTCAGCTCCCAGTAAAGAAAATGCTTTTTTGTTTGTTTGTTTCCTTTTATCTTTGCCTAGTACCCAGTGGGAAAAGCACCACAATTCAAATTAATTCTCCGTTGTCTTTGGGTAGACCTGGGGAGAGGTGGTGGGGATGCTGGAAAGACACAAGAAGTCACTTTCCTAAAAAAAGGGGAAGGGCAGCTGAGGAAGCGCTGGGCGAGACGGGGCTTTGAAGACAGTCAGGTCAGGAGAGAGGCGGGAGGAAGGCAAGCGCGGGGGCTGGGCAGCGGGGCGCGCCCCTGGGTTCCTGCTGGTGCAAAGGCGTTTCGGGTGGCCCTGCTTGGTTGGCAGTGGTTGAGGGGCCACGTTAGCTGTGGGCGTGCCAGCATTTGCGGCTTGGGGACCCAGCGCCGTGGTGTGTAGAATCCACGTGTTCATTCCTAAAAAGCTGCCTCTAAGCGTGAGTAGATTGATTTTTCTCTCCTGCGGCCTTTTGCTTTCAGGTGATGTGTATTCTGCCTTCTGTTCAGAAGAGTTACTACGATTCCATTAAGAAGTATTTGAGCTGGGACTGCCCGGTCCCGAGCCAGTGTGTGCTTGTTCGGACCCTGAACAAGCAGGGCATGATGATGGCCATTGCCAGCAAGGTCGCCATGCAGATGACCTGCAAGCTCGGGGGCGAGCTGTGGGCCGTGGAGATACCTGTGAGTAGTTGGGCTCACTTGGCCTTTTAATCCATCAGTCAATCAGTTTTGTTTTGTGTTGTATTTTAGGTACCGGGGGCCAGGGATTGACCCCGGGACCTCGTATGTTGGGAGCCAGCGTTAACCACTGAGCCACATCGGCTTCCCTGAGTTGGTTTTATTGTTTGTTATGCTTGTCGTCTGTTTTAGAATTTTCAGGAGGCACCGGGAACTGAACCTGAGACCTCCCGTGTCGGAGGCAGGCACTCAACTGCTTGAGCCGCATGTACTACCCTCAGTTTTTTTTAAGTAGGAGATAGTTTCACATGACTCCGGGGTTATCTGTTTGCCTTGCTTGCCGAGCCTCAGCTCTGGGTCCAGCAAGATGCCAGCCCCTGTGGGGCCCTGCTTTCCAGGGGCTCCTTTTAAGCTGATGGCTTAGAGTAGTTTATGAAAGAGAATCGGATTTGGTGTCGACTTGGGGGGAATTAATTTGGATCTCCCCAGCCAAAAATTTGAAATCTGTGCTCCGTGGTCTCCAGCTATTCTTTTTTTTTTTTTTTTTTTT
>JAQZBX010110335.1:0-10381 GCA_029593785.1 Cabassous unicinctus
AAAATTATTGAAAGTACAAACTGTAACACTGATATTCATAGCAGCATTTTTCCCAGTTATCAAATAGTGGAAGGAACCTGAAATAGTCAGGGTTTTCTAGGGAAAAGAATCAAAAAGATATATATTTATAAATATTACGAGATTTTTATAATAACTATCTTATGCAACTGTGGCGATAGGAAGTCCAAATTCTGCATGGCAAGCCACAAGCTGGGAACTCCAATGAAGGTTTTTGATTGAATCTGAAGTAGACATGGAAATTCTCTCTCTGGCTGCTGAAATAATCACTTCTTTTTTTGAAAGATTTTACTTATTTATTTATTCCCCTCTGCCATTGTTTTGTACTTGCTGTCTGCTCTTTGTGTGTTCTTCTGTGTCTGCTTGTCTTCTCTTTAGGTGGCACTGGGAACTGATCTTGGGGCCTTCTGGGCTGGAAGGAGGTAGCTCAATCTCTTGTGCCTTCTCAGCAACCTGGTCTGCTGTGTCACTTATTGTCTCATTTCTATTTCTCTTTTTGTTGCATCATCTTGCTGTACCAGATTTTTGCATGGGTCAGCAATCTGTGCATACCAGCACTCCTTCATGGGCCAGCACTGCTGCACAGCCCAGCACTCATGCGTGGGCCAGTACTCCTGCATGGGCAAGCATTCTGTGTGGGCCAGCTTGCATTTCACCAGGAGGTCCCGAAAATCAAACCCTGGGTCTCCTATATTGTAGATGGAAGCCCAATCACTTGAGCCACCTCTGCTTCACATGAAATAATCACTTCTTTTAAAGCCTTCAATTAATTCAAAGAGATGTCTCACACTGTTAAAGGCAGTCTCCTCCATTGATTGTAGACGTTATCAGCCATAGAGGCAATAAACTTCCTGATGACTTAAGGATTTAAGTCCACAAAATATCCTCATAGTAACCATCAGTCCAGTGCTTGCCAGATGAAACAACTGGGCACAATAACCTGGCCAAGTTGATCCAACAACTTAACCATCACAGAACACAAGCATCTATCAACAAATATGCTGTGGTAGTTTGAGGCTTTTATGGACTCCCAGAAAATCATATCTTTACAGCTATTCCACTCTGTGGAGGCAAAATTCTTATACCTAGGACTTATTGATTAGATTACTTCAGTAGAGCATGACCAAGGGTGAGTCATAGTCCTCTTAGAGAAGTCCTTCATGAACAGAATGAATAGGTAGGGAGAAACACAGAGAAATCCACAGAAGCACAGAAAAAAAGCCACAGGAACAGAGACAGAAGGCCACAAAAACAAAGAGCTGAAAATAATAGAACCGGAGAGAAAGGAAGCCAAAACCTGAAACAATGAAACCTGGAAGAAAAGGGAGAGACTATCAGATGTCTCCATGTGATCATCTTAAGAAAGAAAGCATCATCTGATGATGCCTTGATTTGGACACTTTCACAGTCTCAGAATTATAAGTTTGTAACCTAATTAATCCCCACTGTAAAAGCCAACCCATTTTTGGTATACTACTTTTGGCAGCTTCTAGAAACTGAAACTCAGGTGGATAAGCAAAATGTTATTTCTACATACAATGGAATATCATTCAGCCAAACAAGTCATGAAGCTCTAAGTGCTACAACACTTAGATGTCTTTAGGACATCCTTTTTTTTTTAAATAAGCCTTGGAAAAATATTGTAGGTACTCACTCATATGAAATAATTAGAATACAGAAACTTATATTCAGAAACTAGAATACAGGTTGTTTGGTAGAGAGTTTCTTTTTGGGGTGATGGAAATATTTTGGTAATCGATGGTGGTGGTGGTGGAAGCACCACATTGTTAATGCAATTACACTATCGAATTGGATATTTTAAAGGGGTTAAAAGGGGCATTTTAAGTTGTATACATGTTATCAGAAGATTTTAAAAGCATAGATGATCCAACAAAAAGATTGAAGCCTAAGGTAAACTATAGACTATAGTTAATAGCATAGAAATTATAATAATTTTTTTTATCAATTTGACAAAGTTACCATAAAGAAAAATGTCATTTAAAAGAAAATCTCTGTGTGTGTGTATCTGTGATTGTGTGGTGGGAACATAAGGGAAGACTGGTAAAACAGTTTCTGTAAATCTGTAACTGTTCTAATGGAAACAAATGAGGTTACACTTATGCATTTCTCAGCAGGAACTCAATGACTGCCAAAGTAAATAATAGCAGGGCTCCTGAGGGCTCTGGTGATATCCAGACACTATTGGCAGGGCAGACATGTCAGGAGTTGGGCACCCTGTCAGTGAGCTTTACTTTGGTCTTTATGCTCCTAGTATGACAGAGTTGGACTCAGTTGTGTTTACCCTACATGTGGCTCTTCTACCCCTTCTACCCCTTAGTACTAGAGTTTATAGGCATGTATAGCCAAGAAACTTAAATCTTTGGGCTGTCCATGTACCAGTTGGGCCCTGAATCTCAACAGAGTTGTAACATCTAGTCTCTTCATTGGACTCATGTAGGACAACTAACAAAGAGATGATGATGGACAACAACCATTTCAAGGACAGAGAGTGTCTGAAACTGTAAGCAAGATAGTCCCATCCATCTGCCCCATGGGATCTAAGCCCCCACTCAATTAGAGTTGGAATGGGCATTCCCATCCCAGAATCCTCAGGATTAGGGAATTAACAATCGGCTAAAGTAGACTTACTATTATTCTACTATTAACTTATTGTGTTTCTAGCAATGGGAGAACTTTTATCATTGATGTGGAGGCAGTGGCCACTGGAGGTTCTGAGGGGAAAGAGAGGGAAAAATAGGTGTAATATGGGGGTAATTTTGGGACTTTGGAATTGTCCTGAATGACACTGCAATGACAGATACAGGCCATTACCTATCTTGTCTTAACTTTAAAAATCTGTGGGAGAGAGTGTAAACTACAATGTAAACTATAATCATCGCTTACTGACAATGCTTCAAAAGTTGTTCATCAATTGCAACAAATTTGCCACATTAATGAAGGATGTTGTTAATGTGGGGAAACGTGGGAGGCCTAGGAAGCAGGGCATATGGGAATCCCCTATATTTTTTATGTAATATTTATGTAATCTAAGTATCTTTAAAAAATAAAACAGTATACTAAAAAAATAATAGGGTGACATATGGCAATCCTGTATTTTATGCAGGATTATTCTGTGAACCCACAATTTCTATAATAAAGAAGAAAATGTTTTTAAAAATGATAAAAGCACATTACACTCTGTGAAATAATCAAGGCACATAAGGACAAATATTGTGTTGTTTCACTTTATGAAATATCTAACAAATTCATGCAGAAGGATACTAGATTAGAGGTTACAAGAGGCTGAGAAGACAGGAGAACTGGGAATGTTGCTTGAGGTTATAGGGTGTTTATACATTTGGTAATTTTATAATAAAATTAATTTTTAAAGTGTTACAATGATTCTTCATATTGGAAAATTTACTCAGCATTTTTTGTTAAAATCCCCATAAATTGGAACTTAAAAATGAAGGATACAATAGAGTTTCCACATAATTGAATAAGGGCCAAAGCCCTATGAAGAAAATTCATTTTTCTCCTCTTCTGGATACATTCATAATGAGGGTGCCCTGAGAGGTTGGGACAACATGGATCAATTTGTGTAATTATAGCCTGTGAGAAATGAGCTCTCAACATCATATAAAATAAAATATCTAGTTAGGACCTACAACTTTTCAGATTGTGAATCCCACTTAAGCAGGCTCTCATCTGAGAGTCACTGTCTGCATAGGGAGGCCCATGCCTGACCATGTATTCCTTCCAGGCCAGAGTACAGAGTCTCAACCTCCATCACTCACTTTGCCAAGAAGCAGCAATGTATCCACAGTCCATGGTGATGCCACAGAAAAACACAGCTCAGTCCACTGAGTTCCAAAGGAGATATTGGATGTAGTAGGGTATGTAGGAATATTGTTTCCTTATCATTAGAACCAAGCAGAAGAGATAACCAAATGTGAGAATGTTGAAATGCAAAGTATCAGTTCAGAGGCTTATGGAGATTCCATTCTTGATTCCAGTAGGGATTTCACTGCTGCCATTCTTAGGCCTTCTTTCTCCACCACCCATTCCAGCATCAATAGAAATATCCTCTTCCAGAACAGAAAGGAGTCACTCTAAATTGTCTGCTATGCACTCCAAAATTATCATAATGGTGAGTACATGAAAATGAGGAGGAGGAAGATGAGAGAATCTAAAATATCATTAAGCATTATTGAAGGCTTCCTAGTGCAAGGCTCTGAGCTTGCTTTCTAAATAAATTCCCTCCTTTCATCTGTGTAATAATCCCCAGGATTCATGTGCAAGTATGATTGCTATATTATAGATGAATAAATGAGCATGCCATTTTTATTTAATTTTTAAAAAGTTCTGGTATAGAAAGACGTGAACCTAGGTTTCAATATGGGTGTTGAGACTCCAGACACAATGCACCTGGCCAGTATTCTCCACTGACTGTCCAACCTGCAATTTCATTTTGGTTGTTTCTCCAGTCAGAGTGGTTGGATGGAAATTATAAAGTACTATTGATCTGATTTCTCAGTGACTATAGAGTATGTGGTATAATAGGAAGCCAAATTTAAAAAGAACTCAGTTAATTAATGATTGTACTTTAGTTATTAGGGACAAAGTACATGCATTATGGCTTACACAATGGGTGGCTTCCTACCTGTGCTTTCATCATTTCCAGTGAGATGCACTAGGACTAGAGAAAAGGAAAAAAAATATTACTTTAGTGTTCTTTGTCATGACTTTTGTTTGGAACCTATTATTCTTCAATTAATAGTCTCTCCAATATTGTATTATTAAAAAATTTGGCAAATTTTCATAAAAATTAAAGCAATAAGTCTAAATCAAGGACAAGGGGAAAGTACATTATATTGTGTGGTCTGAGACACATTTTAGGATTTCTAGTTATTCCATGGTCCCAGTACTGGAGATAAGATAAGCATCCACCTTCCTGACATAATTGAAAAAAAAGTAATTAAATATTTCTAGAGATATTATATCATCAATAAATCTGGAACACAAATAGTCATAAAAACTAATATTCAAAACATGACTGGATATTATTGCATCAAGAAATTCCAGGGGATGAAAAATATGGTACTCAGATATAGGTCTTCCTTCACCAAAGAGGATTGAGTGTCTTTTTTCTTCAGTCTAACTCTGGTCCCAGAGAGCAAACAGTAGCAGAAATATCAATTTCTCCTATTGACAGGGAGTGAATTCATCTATGAATTAGTAAAATAATCTACTCTTTTAAAGGAAGTTTTATACAACAAATATATTATACCATTGGGTTTTCCATGAGTAGTACTTCATTTTACAGCAGAGTTTGCCATCTGAGAATGTAAATATTTCCTATATAAGATGGAAATTTCATGTGGAACAATCATAAAATGACTATTACTAGAATGTCATCAGGTGTATTTCTGATTCTAGAGCTTCACAATAAGAGGGAGTAGTTTATTATGTTTCTTTTTTCTACTGTGAAACAAATATAGGCAATTAATTGTAAATTTGAACGTGTATAGATATTATTACACCTACAAGTAGTATCCTTCATTCATTTATGTTATACAAATTCTCATTTGTATGAATGGAGAGGGAAAGGAAATTTTTGAAAGGATTGTTGTAAAAAAAATATTGATTAATAAAATGAGTTTTATCCCCCATACAATACCATGCACCAGTTAAACTAGATTTCAGAGGGACATAAAACAAAATGTTTTAGTAAACAAGAATGTTTTGAGGGTGATAAGTAGAGGAAAAGACAATTTAGGAAAATTTACAAGAAAATTCTTTCTGAATGCTTAAATCATTTATAACACTATAGAAACATTTTCAGGTAAATGTACCAGCAACATTAATAACAGTGGTTGTCTTAGACGGAATTACAAGTGAAGAGAATAATGTACGGATAGGAGAAAAATCAAACGTTTCTGGCAATCTTTTCTTTATAACATAAAAAGTTAATATTTTAAATGCTTGCATTTTTAATTTAGTGCTTAGGTATTAATGATAATAATAAGTAAAATTAATGGAACATTTAATAAGTCCTTGACATTTTTCTAGGGCAATAATTCTTAACTTTAGAGGTACTTAAGAGGATCAATGGCCTCCTATGTAGCACTCCTGATTTTCTGGGTTCTAAACTATAGCCTGGACTTCAGTATATTTTAACCAAACCAGGGTATTTATAAAGATGAACCAGAGAGGAGCAAGTGTAGCTCATTGGTTGAGCATCTGCTTTACATGTATGAAGTCCCTGGTTCAATTCCTGGTTCCTCCTTTAAAAAAAAAAATCAACCGGAATAGTAAACTACCACACTTAGGAATCTTCATATATAATTTTAATAAATTTCTTCCAAAAAACCTCCAATGTAGGTTCAATTATTATATATAATTATGAAGTGTTTAAATAGACTTGACTTTAGTATAGAATCAAGTTTTGTAGTGCTAAGTTTTTCTAACGATTTTGAAGCCTCAATATGGGCCATCATACAATATTTTGGTTCAAACATCAAGAAAGACAATGTGTACACTCGCACACACACACACATGCTAACATGGTCTGCTAAGGCTATTCCCTGCACAAGGTGAATGTGTAGAGAGCTCAGAGTCCTCATGACAAGACTTAGTTTCGCCTTGTTTAAATCTCTAGCTAATGCCAAAGGGGATAGCACCAGTGTTTCTTATCTGCACTACCGTAGGTGGGAGGGAAGCAAATCCGATGGCAAGTCTTATATGCTGTCAGGAGTCAAACATTCAAAAACTGGCATCAGATTATTTATTACACAGTTCATCTAAGGTATTACTAAATTGTCCAAACCAGGAAAATGTATTTCATTGCATTTTGATAAAATAAATAAATTTGACTGCTTTATACTGTCCTTTTAATAATTAGACCATTTTTTCTTAAAAGTAAAAGAATATTTCTAATTACTTATGTTTTTCAATTGGACAAAATGGATATTTAACTGCATTGATGCATTTTTTTCAACTCTAAATCCTTATTCCCAGTGTCTCTAGAAGGTATCTAAAGCAAATAAACCAATTAAAATGAACCCTAAGAAGAATGGGTTTGTAAAAACAGATAGATATTGCTTAGGTACCAGGGTGTATGTTTCTTGAGGGTGAATAATTTATACATGAATTATTTGAATTTGAAAAAAATATACAGTGATGGGTGTCTGTCTACAATTTCCTTATAACAACCCTCTTTTCTTTTCCAAATATGTCTCTGCTTCATGGAACCGCAGAATCTGACCAGTGTCTCAGAATTCCTCCTCTCAGGGCTCTCAGCTGACCCAGAACTACAGTCCTTATTTGGGCTTTTTCTGTCCATGTACCTGGCCACTGTGCTGGGGAACCTACTCATCATGCTGACCATCAGCTCTGACTCCCACCTCCACACCCCCATGTACTTCTTCTTCTTCAACCTGTCCTTGGCTGACATTGCTTTCACCTCTACCACAGTCCCAAAGATGGTTATGGATATCCACACTCAATGAGGAGTCATCTCTTATACAGGCTGCCTGATTCAGTTGTCCTTTTTTAACCTTTTTGGATGTTTGGACAGTATGATTCTGACTGTGATGGCCTATGACAGGTTGTGGCATTCTGTCATCCCCTCCATTATCCAGTTATACTGAACACCCTGCTGTGTGGCCTGCTGGTTCTGCTGTCTTTTATCATCAGCCTATTGGACTCTCACCTGCACTGCTTGATGGTGTCACAATTATTATTCTGTTCAGATGTGGAGATCCCTCATTTCTTCTGTGATCCTCCTCAACTCATCAAACTTGCCTGTTCTGACACCTCCTCCAGTAAGATATTAATACATTTTATTGGTGCCATCTTTGCTGGCTTTCCTTTATCAGGGATACTTTTCTCTTACACACGAAATCTGTCCTCCATTCTGAGAGTCCCATCACCAGGTGGGAAGTATAAAGCCTTTTCCACCTGCCTCTCACTTGTCAGTTGTTTGCTTATTTTATGGGACAGGCATGGGAGTGTACCTGAGTTCAGCTTACTCACAGTCACCCAGCAAGAGTGCAGTGCCCTCGGTGATGTACACTATGGTCACCCCCATGCTGAACCCCTTCATTTACAGCCTGAGAAACAGGAACATCAATTCTCCACAGGAACCTGTGGAGAATTCTCAGGACAACACCCCCATCTCAGTAACTGTGCCATCTTTTTAGGTTTGTAGATAAGAAAGAAAGAAAAACCAAACATCTGGAAGTTAAAGTATGCCTCTTTTGTCACAGAAATTTTCATAACAGCACTCATGTTTTTGTTTTCTCTTCATCTCTCTTTCCTGAATATTGTCCTTTTGTCACATCGTTTGGGGTTTACAGGAGCATAGCTGTGGGGTACGGCATTTTATATAACTTTCAATTTCTTTGTTTTTTCATTTTCAGTCATACTTAAACTGGAATAAATTTAGGATTAAGGAAATAATGTAAGCACATGGTAACAACCCATTAAAAATAGATATCTTCATTGTGATCATCCACTCTAAGGATCATTCCATTCAAATAAATTAATTGAACTTATAATATGTTTTAACCAAGATGCCTGATAAAACATTATAATTTAATCTTTACACAATTAGAATAAGAACAGGATAAAGCCAGGGGCTAAATATCATTTGGTTTTTTATCTCAAACTAACACAGTGAGGACAGAGACGTATCCCACATCTAATTTTAAAATGATATATGTGTTACCCATTGTCTCACAATAAAATGTCAAGATAATTTGCCATCATTAAATCCAACATTGTCCTTTCTCCATTCCAATAGATCCTCTGTATTAAAACCTAAGAATTGCTCTGAGTAGAAATAATATGGTTTGTTTGCTTTTATTATTAGGGTGATTCAGAGGCATGTATTTTACACCATCTAATATTATGTGGAAGAATAATAGATATAGTATAATGGATATATTTTTGATAAGTTCTGTGAATAACACAGGGAAAAAATTGTGAATCAAAATTGCTCAATTGGACATTTTATACTTAATGAAAAACTATATTAGCCTTTCTGTTTATTCAAGGATACACATCATGTTCGTGGATAAGAAGATTCTCTTATTCTGCCTTCTAGTCAGTATTGCCTGATAATAGTAGCTCCTCTTCTGCAGCAAAGCATAATTTATGTAGTAATTGTAAAGTTGGGTCATATTAATATAAATTCGTAAATTGTTTCCATGTGCCAGTTATATGAATTTTAGAAACGTGCAATTGAGTAGTGACAAACAAATTACACACAATTTTCAAAATTGGTCTGCATATTTTTATTTCCTTTGACTGTGTTACTTTCTATCTTCCTAATTCTGTTTTGTCTCTGACCCCCTCCAGTAGAAATGTATGAATGTATTCTATGGGCTCTTGTAAAACAGACAATGGTGAGGATCAGAATGAGGGAAAGACAGTGAATGGGAGAAAAAATGTAGGGTGGGGAGAAAGAGAATAAGGAATTTTTTGTATCAGAAATAATTATCACCAAAATATATTAGTACATATTTATAATATTAATTAATATCTTCAGGGCCATTCAAACTAAATTAGAAATTACTATTAAATTTATATTTATGTGTATGTTTTTAAGAGACATAGGTAAATTGTCTGAATTTACCCTCCTAATTTTTCTATGTTGAATACTAAGTAAATCTTAACATCTACATTTTATTCACTTTGAGAAAAAAACATTAAAAGAAATGCAACCATTAGCTTTGAAGTAGCAGTATCATCTATGAAAATATGGGATTATTTTTCTAGTTATAATTTTATAGCATAATCTAAGACAAATACAAAATTCTTAAAATGTGTTTTGTATTGTACCATATACAATTATCTAGTAAAATACCACAAATATATTTACCTAACTAAGTGAAATGAACCACTAAAACAGGGCTTCTATCTTAATTGTATCTTTATTATTATTGTCTTTATTTCATCTTCCATCAAGTATACATCATTACATTTTGCTTGAGGACCTGGGTAAAATAGGAGGGGGCCTTAGTGAAACCCTGATGTATGAGAATCCACATTTTTCTTTTCCCCAGTTGAAGTAAAGAAAGGTTTTGGCTCTCTTGTTCTAGAGGCACAGTGGAAAAGGCAGAGAAAAGATCCATTACAGTGAAAAAGTGGCTGTAGGAGGAATTGACGAAAGGATACTATTTGGATTCGATAGTTCCGGAAAGCAAGTTATAACAATCTTGCTAATGGCTTGAGAGCTTAAGCAAATCAATATCTGTTGTAGGATATGGAAAAACATCTTTCCCGCTCCTACTCCCTTTAACTCTTCAGGCACCTTATCAGTTCTAGCACCTTCTCACAATCCCCCTTTGACATGGCC
>JAQZBX010110336.1:0-10381 GCA_029593785.1 Cabassous unicinctus
AAAAAAAAAAAAAAAAAGTAATGAGTAAAAATGCCTGCAGGACTTGAAAACCCAAATGCAAAACACACACACTACAATTTATTTCATTATCATTATTCCAAATTTTGAAAATAGTTTTTAAAATGCAAACCTCCTTGTTCAACAAATATGCTTCTATTGCACAAGAGCAGGAAACAAATCTAAACGCTTTTATATCTTCAATAGTGCCTCAAATTGATTTAAACAGCAACTTGTTTTATTTTCAAATAGGCCTTCTCACTTTTTACTAAAAAAAAGAGCAAAAGGAAAAAGCATCCCCCTAATTGCTTGAAGAAAAAAAAAATTGTCAGCACCATGTATGATTTAGAATCATTGGTTGAAAACGATTTTGAAGCTGAGTTCAAAGCATTGATTTTACTTGTACAAAATGTTTCTACCAAAGTTATCCTCTTGCTTGGCCCACTCCACCTGCACCCCAGGAACCTATCAGATTTTCGGCTCAGGACCTACAGATTCATTGCAAGAGGCCAGCTGAGGTCCCCTGTCATCAGGCGAAGGCAAAGCTCTATCCCTAAAGTCTGCAGTAACCTCCCATTGCGATGTCTTATTATGAAATGCAATTACAGATTGCATGGTTGGGTGTCACTTTTGGTTTGTTTTGTTTTTTACCTTGTGACCATAGGTGATTGGAAATAGGAGAGAAGATGGCACACTGGCTCTTCGGGTTATCTTGGCTGGATCAAGTTTGTCTTACAATCATTGTTCCCCTAATTGGAAAACACAAAAGCTTTGAGTTCTAGGACTTTCCCTTCAAGCTTTGGTGGTGGTGAGGGGTAGTTATGGAATAGTGAAATACTGCTGTTGTAATTTCAATAGCCTTATCCTTGTCAATAGATATGGTTAAATAAATAGAGGAGGAGGATTTCCCTTATTTAAATGTGGGAGGCTAATGGTGTCACTCTGAGCACAGACACACACATGTCACCCCAAGGGTTCTCCCAGGAAGAGGCCTGCGCATCCCATACAAACGCTGTACTGTGTGGACGTGGCCTGCAAAGAATCATAGACACAGTTTCTCCCGAGCATAGGAGACAGACAGGGAATGATTTGCACTTTTTTCCCTATTGGGCAATGTGTGATCACAAGGCAAAGCATTCCTGGAGGCATTCTATGACCTGTTCTATTTACTAGAAAAGACTTTTTCAGGAGTGGTCAGCTCAGGAAATGCTGATCTGATGACAGAAGGCAGGTCCAGAGAACCAAATCCAGCCTTTGCTGTGGGGCTAATGCAACAAGGCCACGGACTTGGCCGCTGCCTCCCGGTGTCCCTGCCCAGGGCCCGGGAACAAGGCGAGAGCTGAGCTCGCGGGAGATGGAGATCCTGCTGAGATGTCATCCGCTCCTGGCCTGGTCTTGTCCAGGGGCACTGGGCACACAGAGGATTGCCAGATAAAATACAGGACATCCAGTTAAACTCATATCTCAGATAAGCAATGGTTGTTGTGTTATTTTTTTTTTAAGTATAAACATGTCCCAAATATTGCATGGGGCATTGTACTATGATTTAGTACATATACTATATATACTAAAACATTCTATGTCATACTAAAGAAATATTCACTGTTTATCTAAAATTCAAATGCAACTGGCAGCCTATATTTTTATTTGCTAAATCTGGCAACCCTGGCACACAGAGTGACAGTGACTAGAGAAGGTGACGGAGGGATTTTTCTCAGATCCCCATGTGTCCCCTCCTACCTTCTTCTCACCTCTTCTCAAAAGCCCCCTAGGGGAGAGGCCTCCCCTGACCAGCCACACACAATCACACCCCTTCCCACATTTCCTCCATAGTTTGTCACTATATGACATATTATAGACCTTAGATAACTACCGTTTATTTTCTTTCTTTCCCCCAGAAGCTCCATGAGACCAGAAATGTCATCTTTATTCTCAGCTCCTAGAATAATTCCTGCCACATAGTGGCCCTAATAAATAGTTGTTGACTTACGTGAGTGCCAGTGACTATGTGGGGAAGGGTGATGATAATAAAATATAGTTGAACTAAAATAAATGTTTACGGTCGCTCCCGCTCACCTGTTCTAAGTCGGTGCGTCTCTAACTTTCTTGTCCACATGAATTACCTGGGGACCCCCCATCAAATGAAATTCTGATTCAGGGCCTCTGGGTGCGGCCTGAGACTCTGCATTTCTAACAAACTCCCAGGTGATGCTGTTATAGCCAAGAGACCCTAAGGGAACGCAGATAAAGGTGAAAATAAAAAGCAGCTTGCAACCTGGAGATTCTGCCATTGCGTTTTATCAAAGAAACGTGCAATGGGGAAATATGTAAGTTACCTTATAAACAATATTTTTCAGAAAATAAAAATCCAATCTTCCTGAACCCAGGAGACCCCCATTTCTAAAAACATCAATTCTCAACAGTCTCCCTTAGTTCAGGGGAAGGAAGAAAATACAAGAAAAATGAAAACCACCTTTCCAAGATCATGGGCAAAATGGCCCTTTATCACTGACATGACGTCTACTATTTAATCAATATTCCAGGAAGAGTTTTAATTCGTGCCAAAAGGAGAGCTATAGCCCTTGCTTTTTCTAGTGACCTTGAATTCTGTCAGACAGGCTCAGAACTCACGGACAATTTGACAAACCCCTACAGTGAGAACGTAGGAAACGCTAGCCTCCCATCTCTTGCTTCCCGAAGTAGGCACTGTCTCCAGAAAGCAAATAAAACTTACTTTTTTGTAAGAAGTTCTTTTCAGAGCAGAAATCTGCTAAAAAATTAAATTCAGACTCTGTACATTCCTCCCTCATATGCCCCACTTTCTAAGAATTATGAAAGGGGTTTAAAAATAGCTACCGGGAATTATTTTATCAGGTTACTATCCATGAGTACATTTTTAAAAAATCTACACTCCTCAATTGTGATCATTTCAACAGAAATAATGCTCACCTGCATTTCAAAAGAAGTCAGGATAGGAAAGCGGATGTGGCTCAAGCGATTGGTCTACGATATAGGAGGTCCAGGGTTCGATTCCCAAGGCCTCCTGGTGAAAGGCAAGCTGGCCTGCACGGAGAGCTGGCCCACGCAGGAGTGCTGGCCCGCGTGGAGAGCTGGTGCAGCAAGATGACGCAACAAAAAGAGACACAGAGGAGAGATAATAAGAGACACAGTAGACCAGGGAGCTGAGGTGGCGCAAGAGATTGAGCACCTCTCTCCCACTCCAGAAGGTCCCAGGATCAGTTCCCAGTGCTGCCTAAAGAGAAGACAAGCAGACACGGAAAAACACAGAGAGCAGACAGCGAGCACAAAACAACTGGGGGGGATAAATAAATAAATCTTTAAAAAAAAAAAAATTCAGAATAGAACAAAATTCCACCTGTAATTATTTTTTCTTCTTTCGAATGTATGTAAAAGGAAAATAAATCATCTGATTAACTCACAAGGGAGGACATGCTTTTTATAATAAAAACCAAAACGATAGCTTGACTCTAGGAATCATGGGCATTTGAAATTCGATGACAATTTGGTCCTTTTCATTCCATTTTGTTTTAAGGCCGGTTAATTGCTTCTTACTAGTTAGGACCAGAAGACCTTCAATGTAGTGAAAACTGCAAACCTTTATGATTTGGGAGACTCGAGTCGAGGCTTCGTCTGTCTTGGAATCTGTGGTGTGTCTTTGGCATGTGTTTTATATCTCTGGGTCTCAATTTCCTTGCGTGTAAAGTGAGGGGATTGAACCAGATTGCCTTGCAGACCCTCTCCAATTCTAGCGTTCTGTCATTTCACACTCTCAGAATCGTGGTACCAGCAGCCCGATGCCTTTTCACCTTAAGAAACAGCGCCACCTGCAGGTCATAGTGGCCGGTACAGAGCTATCTGCGGAGTTGCTTCTCTGAGTTATTTGCGGGATGGGCAGAAACACTTCCCCCTGCGTCCTTGGGGACACAGACACACACTTTTGAGTCTGCCAGCTGGGTTAAGATCAATGTGTGTGGACGAGGAGCCAAGCTGAGCTAACTGGCCCACAAGGGACAGAATGCATGACCTTGGCCTAATTATCACAGCCCCCAGCTAACTGAGATCACCCACAATTCCTTAAGGAACCCAGCAAAGAAGGAAACAAAGCAAGGTGCACACGGGATTATCTGAAGCATATAAAACAATAATAACAGACACACCTCTTCTTTAGGTGATGCGTTTGAGAGTTTTCTCCTGTTCTTTTTTTAGTGAGATATCAACTTGGAGCTAACCCTTGCGTGCTTTTTCATCAAGAAAAATTGCATAACAGACTTAAGTAAATACCACTTTGCCCCACCAGCTAAAATGTACTGAGCAACCACTTAATGTCAGCGCAGTGCTGAGGGCTTTCACAAAATTTCTTTATCAAATTGCCACATCAGCCCCATGAGATAGGAATTAAAACCCACATTTGTTAGCACAAGGAAATTAAGAATCACAGAGACCAAGAAATGGCAGGTCTGGGTCCAAGCTGGAATATGCAGACATGGCATTCACACAGCCCTCCACGTAAGGACCTATCACAGTCAACCAGTAACATGACAAACAACAACGGCCCCTTTTCAGGAGCTTATCTTTTCTGCACAGGATTGATCTACCAATTGCACCCAGCATTTTGGAAGCCACTGCAGATCAACTATTCAGTGTCTTCCTTTGCAGTGTGATCTGAGCGCAGCCCACAGCCCTATCTTTGCCAGCCTTCCTTGGCTGCAGCTGGGTGGGATCAGTGTCCGATGTCATATGGTAAGTTTGTTACTAAGGGTCTTCGTTTGCCAGAGCTGCTATCACCAATACCACAAGCTGGTTTTAGCTTAGCCATAGGAACTTATTGGCCCACAGTTTTGAGGCTAGAAGAAGTCCAAAACCAAGATATCGGCAAGGTTTGCTTTCTCCCCGAGTCTGTAGTGCCCCCTGCTGGCTGCCAGCGATCTCTGGGGGTCCTTCCAGTCCCATGGTGCTCTCTCTCCTTGTGTCTGCTCTTCTGGTTTCCAATGGCTTCAGCTGCTTCCTGGGTGACTTTCTTCTTCTCTGGCTTCTGGTTTATTCTCTTTATAAGGCCTCCAGTAATATCAGTAATATGGGTTGAGACCCCCTCTCACTCAGTTGAGCCGCACTGTAACTAAAAGTAACATCTTCAAGAGGTCCTGTTTACAAGGGGTTCCCACCCATAGGAATACAGACTAAGATGGAGAGCATGTGTTTGTTGGGGTACCTCATTCGACCGACCCTAAGTATCGTTGTTTCTATTGATTAGTCATCTTAGAAGCAGAGTAGGTATGATTATCCCTGTGATAACATGTTCTCGTGCTCTTTAAATTCCACTGGCTTTCTTGGTTAAGAAAGGTGTGGAGACCCTGCTAGCCCGTGGCGGTGCATCCTGTCTTGAAACATCGCTTCTCCCGGAGCACTGCTGAGGAGAGAGGTGGGAAGCCAGGCCTCCGCGCCTGGGTGCGCTGCACTGTTTGACCCACTCTTTCCTCTACCTACATATGCTTGTATTAACTCGATTGGTAAGAGCAGGTTTTCTATGCCTTGTATCCTCCACTGCATTTTACAAACTTCTGGGCACATAAATATGAAATCACTAATTATGTGCTGGTGCATTAGGGAAAGAAAAGTATGATCTGTTTGCAGAAAACAGGAATTCTACAAGCTGGGGTGATAGGACATATTTCAGACACAGATATGTTATTCTAGGACAGAGCCCAAGGAAGGAGGCTGCCTGTG
The DNA here is from genome assembly GCA_029593785.1 of Cabassous unicinctus. Taxonomy (NCBI): domain Eukaryota; kingdom Metazoa; phylum Chordata; class Mammalia; order Cingulata; family Chlamyphoridae; genus Cabassous; species Cabassous unicinctus. The sequence continues at coordinate 5,743 of JAQZBX010110336.1, forward strand.
ACGCTGGTGGGAGCAGTGCCTGGTGAACTTTAGATTGCCTGGAAGTAGAAAAAGGCCTAGCTGGAACAAGATGCCAGTCAGGTTGACCCTTTGGGGAAGGAGAAGTTAAGATATGACATCGAAACCACAAAACAGATGTCAGAAAAGAAAAATAATAAAATATTATGTAAGCAAGAGGTTTCTCCATTTTAAGCGTCTGATACACTCCGTGGAAATAATGATATTCAAGGTTACGTGATCACTAAGTTGCGACTAATCAGAAGATGGGAGTGAAATGCTTGGTGGTTATCAGAACTGGCTGTGTCAGTTCCGTGGTTGGCTCAGGAGCTAAGGCTGAGAAGGAGGAAGGGAAATGAGTTGGCCCAGCCCAGGGCTTATGATCACACCACAGAGGCAACCACCACAAATGAACTGGAGCAGAAAAGCAGAACTATCCACACGGCATGTGTCCGTGAAAGAGTATTGTGTAACGAGCCCTAACGGCAGCAGCAGTGGCTGAGCTAATCCTCATTGGAACCTGGTAAGACCCTTCTCCAACCCCAGCGGTAGGATGATGGGGATTAGCAATCCATCACCATTTGTCAATGCCATCTGTTTTGAATTAGTTACGGTGGCTTTTAAATTTGGATCTGGGTGGAGGTCAGGTGTGACGCAACGGGAAACCGAGGCCATGCTACATGAGAAAAGATAGCTTGTTACTCCCAGGTCCCAGAGAGGGAGGGCAGGTGCTGGGAGAGGAAGCAGTCAGCCCAGGTGGCTCAGCCAGCAGGTGGGAGCACACCAGCAGCGTGAGAGGGACCCACAGATTTGTGCTTTTATTGTGGTCCAGGGGTGGAAGTTAGATTTCCCATGGGAACCAAGGATTGGTTAGTTTAAAGCAAGCATGTGTAAAAAGATGAAGGGACCTGGGAGTCTGAGAACAGCGTGTGGGGGGATGGTGAGCTGTGGGTTTTGGGTGAGTTGTGCGGGTGGTGGCTGCAGGTGCGGATTTGGGCTCTGGGGGATTTTGTACCCCAGGGCTGGAAAACTGCCTATTGAATAGGCCAAAGATGAGTGTTGAGGCAAATGGCTTTGCCAAAGTAAGATGCGTGCCGAGGCAGAACACAAAAAAAATGCGACAGTTATGACACCATACGTGTTTTTAACCCTACTAGCCTTGTCGTTCCCTCCTTTCCACTCCACTCTCAAATAACTACGTCTCCTCTTTTACAATTACTAATCTTCAGGAGGCTGGTACAACAGAGCATCGAGTCGTTATCACTGTGTATAAAACAAGAGTTAACAGGCCAAGAGGGGGTTAGTGCGTGCTGCCTTTTGCTGTATTGAGAGCGTGGACCTCGGTGCGCTGTTTTCTGAAGCTGCTTCCCTTCACTCTGGGTGGGATCTGGGAGGCTGAGTTTGCTCCAAAGAAGTGGGATGTTAGAGCTTTAAAGTCTGCTCTGCCTTTGACGGCTGCAGACCATGTGCACAGAGGCGCGTGGCAAATGGGCGTCGCCATGAGGACGGGATCAGGCAGTGCACGAGGCGTCCCCACGGGGAGCTCCCCACAATTCTGAAAGCAGATCTGTTCCAACACGTGTGTGTGTGTGTGTGTGTGTGTGTGTGTGTGATACAAGGTGCCACGCTCTGGGCTTAGCATAACGGCCACACCAAACCAAGATCCTGGGCGATTCCTGAGTGATTCTAGGGGAATGTAGGAGGACGAGGCCTTTGGTTGTGCCCGGAGTAGGCGAGAGCTCGTGCAGGGCGTTCCATGGCATCTCTCCAAGGCAGAAGCAGGCAAACCTCTGCAGGGCAGGGGCGGATGGAGAGTGCTCTGGCCTGAGTAGAACAGTAGGTGCAAGTCAGTAAGAGGGTAAAAACAGAGGGCCGCTATGGGTGAGGAGCAGGGGTGGCTGGTGGAGAGGCTTTCGCTCGGGATTTGGCACACTCAGTTGCTCAAATGAGCGAGGTCCCAGGTTCTGCCAGCCCACAAAGCACCTTGGTGCGAAATCAGAAGAGGCTCTGGGCCGGAGCCGCCCCGGTGGTGGATTTGGCCGGCAGAGAGCGCCTTCCTGGAAACTGGAAAAACCCATAGCCCCGTGGCTGGATCTCAGACCCCACTCGCCATCCGCCATCCCTCCTCTGATGCCGCTTGCTGCCTTGGGCAGGTACTCTGTGGTTCTCTCTGAAATGCTTCTCCACACCTCTCTCCTCTCCCGCTCCTCCAAGTCTCCCCTTAAAGGTGATTTTCTCAGGGAAGCCTGCCCAGCCCTTCACACCTGGAACTTGCTCTGTTTTCCACTCTTGCATCAACCCTGTCACTCCAGACTTCTAATTATGCTCATCACAATTGCAAACACTTGTGAAATTCATTGTCCAGGTTCCAAGGAAGCTGATTCCACATCCTTCGTGTTCACTGCTGGGTGGTGCACATGGGATATACTCAGTATATGGTGCTTGAATTTACTGATGATTGATGGAAGGAAAGAGAGGTCCAGGTGAGGAGCAATTGGAAGCTACCTTACCCTCCTAAGGGGAACAGTTTGACCACGCGCTTCCCCTCCCTGCAGCCTGGACATGCCAGGACAGACCCATTCCAACCCTGGGCCTTACTCTGAGCCTGGTCAAGCAGGCTGAGGCTGTGTGGCTAACCTCTTCTATGCTTTAACGCTAACTTTCCCCACGTGCGTCCACTTTACAAAAGTGTGCACTGTGCACTCTACGAAAAACGTGCTCTGCATCTTCCCCAGACTGTCCAAGAAATAGCCTCCTTTTATAGAGGCAGTTGAGAGCAGCCGAGTGACTGCCCGAGCTTGAACACAGGACTGCCAGGGTTTTCATTTCCTGGTGTCCCACCACCATTCACTCTCTTGAAAAATATTTGTTGGGCACCTGCTGTGTGCCCACTTTTTCCATTCTAATGATAGCTCTTCCGGACACAATTGCTCCAATCAATTCTAACCCACTTCATAGCAATGACACAAGGCTTGAAATGGTGGGGAGTCTCACACCCCAAGGATGATGCCCCCGTTAGGTCTGTGGACTAGTCTCATTTACAGCCTTGACAACTCGATCAGTCGGGAGGAACATTCACCCAATTTACCAGAAATGTGTGTCGAGCCAGCATGAACAGGGCAGCGATGCCTGGCATAGAAAAGAGAATTTGCTTGCGGGCTATTCCTAGGAGCAACAGACCAAATTAAAGATTTATAGATTTATAAGAAAAAGGTATTAAGAGATCATCTTTATATGATTGCAGGCAAACTGGTCTGCAGCCATCCGCCCAGGTACAGCCACACCTTCTGCCTCATCCTGCCCTGGCCTCTGGGCTTTCCCACAGGCCCCAGCCCCAGCACCTCCCCCCAGGCCAGCACCCAGAAGCTTCCTGCTTTGCACAGTAGGAAGACACGCCAACTGCTCAGTACTTTTTGTATCAACCCTGCTGACAGGTGGACGGGTCTCTAAAGAAGAATCTAAGTATTTTGTCCTTAATTCTGTCCCATCCAAGCGTGAAAGTCATTGGTTTTGGGGCGTATTTGCCTTTTAACACAAGACCCACCAGGGGGAGCCATTTCCTAGCAGAAAAGGAGCTACAGACTAGCAAGATGGCCACACAGGCTCCAACATTTTTTGTTCTCTTTTTTCAACTTTTATTTTTGAATACCTTCAAACTTATAGGAAGTTACAAAAATAACACAAACGCCATACGGAGAATTCCAACACACCCCTCCCCGCCCCCATACTCATTCTCTGAACACTTGCGTGTAGGTTGTGTTAAAATGAAATATTAGAAAAGGTACAATTTATGGGAGTTTGATCATCCTCGTCACCGCCAACAACATATTTCAACTTTTCATTGGCTGAGAAGGAGTAGGAATCGTGTCGTTCAGTGTACAATTCATAAATCAAGCAGCATCCAAACCACGCGTGGAAAGGGGCAGCTAATATAGGGCAAACGTGAGCAAGTGTTCTGAATGGCTGATGTTAAGTTTTCCTTTTGCTTGAGAGGGAGGTCTTACAAAGTGGGGAGCAGATATACCTTGATTATTATGGTATGCCTGAACTGTCTCTCCTGGACCGAAACTGGCTTATCGCCAGGTGTTATTTATCTGCAGTTCTGTAGGGTGCATTCCATTATTCCATTTTCTCGGAAAGCCCCTACAGGTCATTTGTTTTTGTCTTTTGAAAAATGTCTTCTCAGGAAAGGGATCCTTCCTTGGAACAGCCAATGCTGGTGGCCACTTTATATGACTTAAGGGGCCTATACATCATACTCCTTGAACACTTCCATAAACGTTTCCTAAGAGCAAGGATATTACCTTATGGAACTACCTTAAGTGCAGTTGTCAGGTTCAAGAAATTTAACATTGACGTGAAGCTTACAGTCTATATTCCAGTTTTTCATGTCCCAATAATGTCCTTTCGAGCCTTTTCTCCTCCGTTATGAGCTCTGGCCAAAGGAATTCACTCAAACACAAAAAAGGCATTATGAGCATTACAGAAAATATTGTAAAGCAGCACGGGGCGGGGGGTGCCAGGGGTTACATCACAAAATCCCCAGCTAACGAGATGACAATCTGCTGCCCTGCCTGGGGTGGGGGTGCTTGCTCTCCCGTGAGAGCTCTCCCCCTCCCCGTCTCTCTCTCCCCTCCCCCTT
>JAQZBX010110337.1:0-10380 GCA_029593785.1 Cabassous unicinctus
ATTACTGTAATTGTATTCTCCTCAGGCATTTGGGCCACTAATCTAGAAAAGTAAAACTTTAGTGCATTTAAAGTCATTTTTTTTCCTTAAATTATTGAAAATCATAGTATTTGACAGTGCTACAAAATATATACATCATAATAATGAACTAAAACAAAAACATTATTATAAATATATAAAGATTTCATACTTAGGAAAGAGCCAAACAACTTTGAGGAATTTGAACAATGGTCTAACTTGGAAAATTAAAACAGAAACATATGATGGCATGAAAACTGAATAAATACATGCAAAATATGAAGTTAATTTCCTAACTAATTTTACATAAAAAACTAACTCAAAATGGATCAATGACCTAAATATAAAATATAAAACAATAAAACTCTTGGGAAAAATCATAGAATAATCTTAAGGATCATAGGTTATTCAATCCAGAATCCATTAAAACGCTAGAATCCTAAAAATCAGAGAAACAACTTTGGCCTGTTAGATCATTGTTTTCCTCTGTTTCCACAACCAAATAAACTCTTCCTCTCTTTGAATCCCTAGTTTCTTAAGAGTTGTACTTTAAAACGCATCAGGTGGAAAGAACCCTGTTTTGCTCAGTATCAAAATCTCAAAATTTGGGTGACAAAGTTCAAAGAGAGCTAATGATCAAAGTGACATTTTAAGTATGTATATTAGGAAATAAAGAATTCAAAAATGGAAATCCATTAAACCCAAAATAAGAGGGGAAGAAATAATAAAAAACAATTGGACAAATCAATGAAATAATGGAAAAATAACAAATAAAATAGTAGTCAAAATTGTTTTATTATACAGATCTATTATATTAATAAATCCTTCCAATGATTAGCTAAGAAGAGAGGGAGATACATAGAGAGAGAAAGAATTAGAGACAGAGACAGAGAAAAGTAAAAAACTATAAGAAACCATTATCATTCATTTAGAAGGAATACACCTACAAGCACAATCAGTATAATTTAGGAAGAAAACATTATGAAGAAATATACAAGATTAAAAAATTTGATGTAATAAACATTTTATATGAAAAACAAAATTTACCAAAATTGACAAAACATGAAAGTTTTAAAATATCTTCAGAGCCATATATTGAAAATTTTAATAAAATAAAAATTTACCACACAAAAAATTCCAGGATCAGATAATGTCTTAGATAAGTACTACCAAGAATTGAATATTGCCAATCTTTTGCCAACTTCTTAAAAAATAATATAGAAGTGAACACTACCAACTTATTTTATGAGGAAAGAAAACCTTGGACTCAAAATCTGAAAAAAAATTTTCAGGAGAAAAATTACAGGCACAAACAATAATGAGCATAAATAAAAATGTGCAATAAAATATTAACAAATGGAATAAAAATATATTAAAAGGTCAATATATGATGGTGATGGGCTTTATTCTAGGAATACAAGGTTAATTTATAATTGAAAAATCAATGTAAATCAACACATTGAGGAAAACAATGGAGAAAAGCACATGATAATCTCAATCATTAAAGAAAATGATTAGAAGAAAATGATTAGAAGAAAACTCTGTTTTCTTCCAAGACTTTTTGGATTTGACATGATTTACAGTCTCACATAAATTACAAATGATCTTAGAAAACTAGTAATAAAAGGGAAGTCACTCAATTTAATACTGAGCATCTTAATACTGAGCATCTTTCATGTGCTTATTGAACACTCTTATATCTTCTTTAGAGAAAGTCTCTTCAAGTTCTTGCCATTTTTTAATTGGGTTGTTAGTCTTTGTTGTTGAGTTGCATAATGGATATGTGATTTGTAACTATTTTCTTCCATTACATAGGTGTCTTTTCACTTTCTAGATAATGCAGGTTGATTTGCAAAAGTTTGAAATATGCTGAAGCCCAATTTATCTATTTTTTTCCTTTTTTTTTAGTCTTGCTTTTGGTGTCATATCTAAGAATCCATTGCTCAATCTAAGGTCATAAAGACTTTCAATTCTGTTTTCTTCCAAGACTTTTTGGATTTGCTTCTATTTAGGTCATTTTTCCTATTGAATTTATTTTTGTATATGGTGTGAGGAAGGGTATCAAATTTGTTCTTTGGCATACAGAAATCGAGTTTTCCCAAGGATTATTCTTTCCCTATTGGATGGATTTGACACAATTACTGAAAATGAACTGGCTGTAGATGTGTTTTATTTCTGAACCCTCAATTCCAAAGGATACAATTTTTAACACAGTAACAATGCCATGTTTTCCCTTTGACTAAGAAATTTAAGGAAAACAATAGTAAGTATTAACCACTTTGCAACTGTCCCAGTTTTCCTGGGATTGAGCTGATATCTATTCTTTCCCCATTGTACTTTAATCATTGACTCTATGTAAGTGAATATATTTGCATCATATAGGTCCCAATGGGATTGTACAAATCATTTATGCTGTTTTGTTCCTTCCTTCAATTGCCCTCATATTTTCACCCTGGGGTATATGTAGAGTGCCCTACATAATTAGCAGTTACATGAAGACAATTTTTGAAGTCTCTGAGATGATTTGGGCATAAAAATGAATTACATACTGCTTCCTCGGGGAGCATCACAATGGGAGTCAGAAACCATAAATTCTTCCCATTGAGAGAAAAGAAAGAGAAATTTGGGAGAAAAAAAAATCTAGTACATGATTTAAGGTGAGTGGATAAGCATTGTTCTTTTATTCTGATTACATATGGATTTTGAAAATTTCTGACTGTAAACACTAAATGACTCTGAGAGCTAATCTCATCACGTACTATGCAATCATACATTATCTCCTTTATTAATTGGGGTTTGCTCCTGCAGTACATTGTTTCTGGGCATTAAATCCTATAAAATGAACATGTGCCCAAGATCTATTAGTTTTGCATGAGATGACAGTGGCATTTGGATACAAGTGCAGAGGGTGCTCAAGTGTCTGTAACCATCATCAATATTGAATCTATTAAGGTTAGTATTGCCAGATAAAATACAGAAACACAGTGACATTTGAAATTGAGATAAACAGCAAATATATACTTTTAGTATAAGTTTTTCCTATGTAATATTTGATAAATGATAAATATTCTTTTAGTAAAATTATATTCAGTGTAGTACTGACAAACAATAAATACTTTTAGCATAAGTATGCCCTTACAATTTTGATAAACTCTGAACAATTTTTAGATAAGTATGCCCCATGCAAATAGTTGCCTTTTTGTTGTTGTTTTTCTACTCGGTCTCTTACTACTGGATCTACTTTTCTCAGTATCTGAATTACAACTTGATTGAGTAGATTGATAAGTATATAGCAAGATTTTTAAGAGATGTGGAATTTCAGAGACTCTTTTGAACTGAACATAAGTTCTCTATGATAACATCATGACTAAACTTTGAAATTTCAGTTTTTCCTTTGCAAACTTTTGTCATCTGTCTGTTTTAATGATTATTCTCAACAGGGTGTATTACAGTGTACTATATAACATGTTCAGAAAAGATAAGAGATATCATGAGGAGGGGGCAGGGTAAAAGTATCCAGATATTTTCAGATAAGTAGTAACTACTTTTGATAATGGAGATAGGCTCAATAAGCAGTAGAATAATTCTTAGCAAAACATGGAAGGCATCAAATTACTATAACTAGTTCTGGAATTCTGAATTCCTTTGTTGACTCGAGTGTACCACCTATTCTACAGTAAAATCCTATGATAGCAGGGATTGTAATAATTAGAATTTGAGATAAAGTTTTAAAATGGGCATAAGTTTTTGTTATTATATTGTGGAAGAAGAGGGGCCTACGTGGGAAATGAGATTCAATGCATCTACAGCAGTCAACTTTATCTTGAAAGAAGAAATGGAAATAGCTCAACCCAACCAATAAAGCCCTGTCCTCAATCTCCTTGATCAGGACAAAAAATCATCAACTAACATTAGCAGAATCCTAAAAGAACTGCCACTCTCCTGAAAGTTTCACCCAGCCAAAGAACCCAAAATCATCCTTACCAGACAATTGCCTCAAGGTGCCTCTAAGCAGCAATTCCTCTGAACTAGACTTGGACCTTGAAGGTTGATGGGAAGAAGGGAGAGGGAAGGAAAGTACCTATATGCTATTTGTGTAGACTAAACCTGGATATTTTGTTACATTATATAATTCCATCCTGCATTTTTTTCTGAATATTTGGACCTACATGTTTGTTGCAATTGAAAAAATCAACCTTGCAGAATCCCAGGTTTACATAGAGAAGAACCTGAAGGTGAGAGGAGTTTGAAATGGATTCCAAATGGAATAAGCTAATACAAATTTCCTAGCACCCCAAAGGGCAGATTCACTTTGATTTACTGACTTTCATTTTGTAACACTATGGAAAAAAAAGGGGGCTTGCATTTATCACAGCAATGTTTGAGAATTACATTATTATATTCTATAAATTCTCTATTTTATAATTATTGAAAAAATTCAAAGTGTGCAATATATATAATAAATTCACAAATAAAAATTTAATGCAATATAGATTCTATCATGTCCACAGTGCTATATTACAGGGAATACGGCATATAAAATTCAATAATCAAATGCCTGAATATTGATGTAAACCATAGAAATTAGTAAACAAGGACAAGATATTTTGGCTTTTAAAGTTTATACAAATTGGGGCTTTAAAAAAGTAAATTCTAAATAAAAATCAGGGCAAAAACGTGAATATGTATTTAGACTGAAAGATAAAAGTACAAATTTAATTATGAACAAACTGACAATGGCCGTATGATTCATACAATCCATATATAAAATGATTTCTGTTATATATCCACACACCCCAGTATACGGGTGCTAAGAGTGTCTTCAGGAGTCATTCCCACCAAGAACAGATAGCATTATTTAATTACATGTCATTAATTTATACCACATAAATATATTCATTAGTATTAAATAATGCTGTAACTCAATTCCCACATAGCTGCCCCCCAGTAATTCCTGTAGATGTTCCAATGCAACATAATATTAGGTCAATTACAATGGAGCCGAAGATAAAATGGAAAGAGAAGATGGCCTTAAATGAGGATAGATATGATCATGATGACCAACTTGATCATGATCATTTTACTTACAAAAAATTTACAAACATATATCACTGTGTAAGTGCATTGCTAAGGATCCACAAAGGGTCTTTGAAGTGTAATTGAGGGACCATAAAATATAAGCTTTATTAGTTACACCTGTTCCCTTCTTCTCTCTTAAAGGATATGGAAATATAAAAAATATAAAACAGAAACATGGTTTTATTTTCAGTGGATATGCTCCCAATGTTATTGACTCTAAAGTTTAATCTATGTAGTATTAGTACACAACATGTTTTATATGGAACTTTCCTATATTGGGATTTTCCTTCCCCATTTGAATTGTCTTGGACTCATTTGTCAAAAATCAGTTGACTCTATATGTATTTGTCTATTCCTAGGCTTTCTATTCTGTTTCCTGATTTTATTTTATAATTTTAGGCCAATAACACACTGTCCTGATTACTGAGGCTTGGAAATATACAGTGTTAATATTCCAACTTTGTTCTTTTACAATGTTTCTTTGGTATTGTAGGTACATTGCATTATCAAGCAAAATGTTAGGATTCAATTGTGAATACTAAACTCCTTGAATGGTATTTTTTAATTCTTTACATGAACATGTGGGGAATTGACATGTTGAAAAATGCTGAATTTTCCAATATGTATATATATTATATCTCTCCATTTATTTGTGTTTTCTTTCATTTCCCTCATCAATTTTTTTTTATTTTGTAGAGTAGTGGTATTATTAATCTTTTGTTCATTTTATTACTAATTATTTTTTTATTTTGCATACAACTGTATTATAATGTTTTTAATTTATCAGTTGTTTGCTTCTATTATCCAATTTATATTTTATATACAAGCCTTAATATCCTGAAATGTTCATAAATCCATTTAATAAAGCCTATATTTTTGTACGTTCTTTAAAATTTCCATTCAGACTATCATGAGTTCTTTTTATCCATACTTAGGCCTTGCATTTCTTTTTCTAGGGATTGAAAAAAGATCTGATGCCTCTCTGGGAGACATAGCACCAAACCCATCTGCTGTTGGGGCTAGGATAGGTAACCATCCTTCCTCAGGAAGTGCTGTATGTGGTGGTGGTGGGTATTAAAAACCAAAGATCTCTTCCTCTAGGAGAGGGACAGAAACTCTCCACACCCAGTGCTAAACAAAGAACTGTTACTGTGGAAATGATAGAGTCAAAACTATTTGCCTCTTTGAAGGAGGCAGGGAACATTCATGGGTCCAATATCTTTCAATGATACTTGCATAATTGTATTACCCTAGGAAGGGGCAAACATTCCTCACCCAAGATCTCCACAGATAGAAACAGTTTTGCCTCAAGGGATGGGATGGGTTGGAGGGGGAGAGAAAGCTAATGAAGCCACAACCCCAAGGCTCAGGAGAAAGCAAGAAAAATGATCAGAACGTGCTCCCACTTAGAGCTCTGTTTTAATTTTCCTGTGGATTTGTATATCAAAAAATGTTGGATTCTGACTTGTCTCTTATTAATATTATGTTGTGGAGGTGTCTGGATTCTGTAATATTCCTCTTAAGTTTGATATGTTCTTTTCTTAATTTAGCAGGAGAATAACATGGTTTCACTCAAAATGGAGATTGTTTTGGGATAGTAGTAAAATATTGTTCATATTTTTAGCCTTCTCTAGACTACTGGTTTCTGTCCCAGACCTACAGGGTTCAGGGACAGTATATTGGATAGAGATTTTACAAAGAATATGTGTCTCCCTCTTTCTGCCTGTGAACCACAAATTAAATCCACCTCACCTTAGTTGCTATGAACAATAGGGTCTTGTTTGGTGCAGTCCCATCTTCCATAACCTAAAGTTTAGTCACTTGTATGATAAACAAAAATGCCCAACTTGTTTTGAATTGAAAATGAAGCCTGATACTGTGACTGAGAATTAAAAAATAACAAATAATTATGATTACTGATCATTATATAGGCCCTATTTTGGTTTATTTTTTCCAGTATATCATAGAATAGCCAAAAGTTAATACCTGGAATTACTGAAATTGGCTAGACTGAACTTACCCTTGCTTATACTTATTTCAAAACTAGAGTCTCCTTTGTGTCTGCTAAATGTTGTGATAGTAACCACTCTACCCTTCCCTATTTCATTCCATAAAAAAACCCTTGCATTACCTTGTTCAGGGGAGGCAGATTTGAGACACACCCATCTCCTACCCTTCTGCCAGCCTTAATAAACCTGTTTTTTCTCACTGCATTCCATTGTGTACTCCAATTAATCTGCTCCAGGCAGGAATTATTATAAACTAAATTCCAACTTATTTGGACCCCAGAAATACCTCCAGACATTGCAGTGCAAATTTATGTTAGAGAAGTGCAATGGAGCAGAAGACAGAAGGGAAAGAGAAGGTGGCTTTTTATTGGTTACCTTTATGACCATATGATTTCACAACATATACAAAAGCCAATCACTGTATGACCATGTTGCTAAGGTCACATACAAGGCATTGGCCATGCCCTGAGACTTAAATTTCATTTGATTCATCTTCACTGTGTATCTTACATTCAGAATATCAAAATGCCATAAGAAATCTCATGCAGATACCAAATATATTTAAGATAAACTGTGATTTCACTGTGTAGATGAAGTAAGAGTGTAATATTTTTGTATTAACACCCGTATGTTTTTAGTATCCATGGATATACTCCAAATAGTGTTGATTCTATTTAGAGTTTAGTCAACTTTGTGTCAGAGCAAAATGTGTTTCATATGAATCCCTCAATTTGGGGAAGAAGTTATTTTAACTTCAAAATCAGAAATGGAGATTATTTTTTCTATCTGTGAAGAAATATTCTTACCTGAAAGCTAATACCAAATATTCTTTTTCTTTCCAGGTAGGATATCTGGATACAATGGGCCAACAGAATCTGACAGTGCTGCCTGAATTCATTCTACTGGGAGTCACAAGGCTCCCTGAGTTTCAGGCTCCCCTCTTTGGGGTCTTTCTCATCATCTACATGGTCACAGTGGTGAGCAATCTAAGCATAATCATCCTGACCAAGGTGGACTCCCACCTCCACACACCTATGTATTTTTTTATCAGACACCTGGCTTTCATTGATCTTGGCAATTCCACTGTCATTCGTCCCAAGAGGTTGGTAAATTTTTTGTGGATCAAAATACCATTTCCTACTATGCATGTGTCATGTAGATAGCTTTCTTCATTATAGTCATTATCAGTGAACTTTTCATGTTGTCAGCCATGGCCTATGACCGCTTTGTGGCCACCTGTAACCCTCTGCTCTACAGTGTTATCATGTCCCAGAGCCTTTTAATGTGCTTGTGGGTATCCCCTACATCTACAGCACCTTTCAATCTCTGATGTTCACCATTAAGACTTTTACATTGACTTGCTATAGCTCTAATATCATTAGTCATTTCTACTGTTGTGAACTTCCCTTGTTACTGATGCTGTGTTCAAATGCTGAAGAACTAGAAATGTTGGCCGTCACATTTTCTGCATTTAATTTGATTTCCTCCCTTCTGGTAGTCCTAGTGTCCTACATGCTGATTCTGATAGCCATATTTCAGATGAATACTGCTGAAAGAAGGAAAAAAGCTTTCTCTACATGAGGCTTTCATCTGACACTGGTGGTTCTGTTCTATGGGACTCTACTATGTATTTACCTACAGCCCAAACCTGGTCACGCTGTTGATACTTATAAAGTAGCCTCTGTGTTTTACACTTCAGTTATCCCCATGTTTAACCACTTGATCTATAGGTTAAGGAACAAAGAGTTAAAAAATGCCTTCCACAGGTTCTTTAAGAATATATTCAATATTTGTACTTGATATTCATTATAGTCAATATTTTCAATATTTTTCTAATAAACTATGGCCAAAGCAAATATACTTGAAATTTTTTAAATAAAATAAAGTCTATTGTTAAAGAGGTTTCATATTACAGAAAAGTTACATATGAAGTATAAGGAAAAAAATAAAATAAGGTAAAATAAAATAAAGTATAAGGGATTCCCATGTACCCCATTCCCTCTCCCACATCATTCCCTATTTTTTTAATGTAGCAGTACAATTTATTATGATACATTTGTAAAAGTCACTCATTTTAAGAAAGCACATTTCAAAATGACTCACTTGTTGTAAGGACTAACCTACTTATAGTAATAATCTAAAAAATAAAACCATCATTGTGACATTTATCAGTATTTCACACATGTAACAAATACTGAAGGTGGCAACTAACATTGTTATAACTTCTTTAAATCCAAAAACTTAAGCACAATTCAGAATTAAGAGAAACTTCAGAATGTTCACATTACATGCATTTTTGCTGAACTTTCTAAGATTCCAAACATAACAAAACCACAACTTTGCATCAAAATGAATATTAAAAACCTTTAAGCCTTGTGACAAACTTACTCTAAAGAAGCATGGAAAACATTGTGAATAATAACAATAACAGTATTATATTTCTAGGAGAGAAGCAATACTTATTTCCTTTCTCATAAAACAAAAGTCAGTGAGTCAACATTTTAATAACACTGACCAAGTTATTTACTATTCAAGAATTTGCACTTCAAGTTGTGTCTTTAAAATGTATACATCCATATATATGGAGTAAATTAAATTTATACATTAAAAGCATTTCACTCAGAATTCTAATCATAAATATAAATCATATATCATCAAAGTATAATCCAAACACTATACAATAATGCTACCATTTAGATTTATATGCTTCATCTGAAAAACTTACAAACAGGATTTTTGCCCTGTTTCTCCAAAATAAATGTTCCTATGTCTAAAATTTAAATGATAATAAAAAAGACAGATTCAAATAATTCATGCTATGCATTTTCCTTCATTGGGCTTTGATAAAAACAGAGCCATCTGGTGTTGAATATCATCTTCCTTCTCAGTTACAGTCTCTAGAGTTCCAGAAGCAGACACAATAACCATTGTTTTATATGTTGAAGCTGTCTTCTGTTTCTCAGCAATAGCTGCACAAACAGCAACAATGTCATCACTTTCAAAGTCATAGTCAGAATTTGACATTGGTGGGTGTATTAGTCAGCCAAAGAAGTGCTAATGTGAAACACCAAAAACGGGTTGGTCTTTATAAAGGGTATTTATTTGGGGTAGAAGTCCACAGATACCAGGCCATAAAGCATTAAGTTTCTTCTCTCACCACAGTCCATTGCCACGTGTTAGAGCAAGACAGCTGCCGGCATTTGCCAGGGTTCAGGCTTCTGGGGTTCCTCTCTTCCCGGGGCTGCAGTTTCTCTCCGGGCTTAGCTCCTGGTTC